>JADGJH010000201.1:0-25552 GCA_027596945.1 Physocladia obscura
TTGCAATAGTTTAATCTTTGTAAGAGCATCTGCACTATGTCCCATTCTGTTTTAAATTTGGGAGAGATTTTTCGCACCGGACTTTCCAAATTTGAAAACTTCCAAATTCTGTTCCAAAATATTTTGATTTTGGAATTTATTTTGCAACTTCTAAAAACAAAAAATGAAGCATCACACATCACTTTTGATTTTTCTAAACATAAAAACGACAGAAAAGCCAGGAAGAGGTGCCCAGATGATAAATATATTGCCCTTGTCAAGGCATTTGTCAGAGTGTACGGTGTTGTGTGATGCGATCACAACAACCAACCAGAAAAGAGTTACATTCTACAACGGAGCTCTGGAAAAAGTAAAGAAATTGGAGCCTGTCATTGATGCAAATGGATGCAGCATAAATTGCATCACCCAACAACTTCAAGAAATCAATCATGAAACTCAAAAGTTTGAAGATTTCTTTGCTTACTTCAGAATAGGCACAAAGATTTTATAATGCCAAAAAAGAAAAGTATAAATTCAAGTATTGCTGACTCTATATGCACAATCAACCAAAGTGGTCAGCTTCCTGGAACAATAAGTCAAGTGAATCAAAGAAGCACAAAGGGTTGTCTTCTTAAACTGCAGGTATTATCTGACTTTGAAAACAAATACAGTGCCTGAAACCATGTTCAATCCAACTGCAAAGACTAAAGGCACTATATGAATTGAAGCATCACAATTGAACAACAGACTTACAGACCTTCAAATATTTTAGCAATAATTGATATTTAAGCCCTATTGTTCAACAACCAAGCTTTTATCAATCTAACACATTTGAATTTCCTTCTTCATTGACTGGAATTCCAGCAGTGGTAGCTCTTTTTGTTTTTATGACTCCACTTTTTTTTTCTGTTCTGTCTGAAACTCCTCTTGTTGCAAAAATACTGAATTAAAGCTAAGTCAATATTTGAGAATCTTTAACTTGGATTCATTGAGTTCACTTGTATACAAAAGGAGAAATAAAATATAAAATATAAAAAATAAAAAATTTTACATTTGTAAATTATATATATATAAAAACATGTAAACTGAGAAGTTATACCAAAATTGGTAGCTCAGTAGCTGCTAGAAGGAACTGGGTTGAACTCCCAGGCTGACTGTTCTTTTTCCAGAAATTTCTATTTTTAGTTTTTCATAATAACTCCGAAAGTGTCCATCTTATGCATGGAAGGCATATAATGGCAATTAAGTATACAGAACATCACATGCCCTATGGAAAACAGCTCTACACTATTTCTCAAGCTCAAATAAGCATTGGAAACATTTTTTATTAACTCACATAGACTACAGCTGAAAATGGCTATCAACATGCTGAAAGTGGTGTTGAAGTGCATTTTTTGAGCCAATACAGCTTTGCGCTGTTGTTTGTCAGAAGATGGGCTTCAAGGCAACTTTTTCTTTAATGAAAATTTCTTATTTTTGGAAATGATAGAAACTGAACAAAAACTGCAATGTTGGAATTTCAAATACAAAACTGCACAAGAAAATACTTAAATAGTTTTTATTTCTCTTTCTTTGTAAACAAGCTTTAAAAAATAAATTTGGAAGTATTATACTAAACTCTCTGACAACAGAAATTCAACACTTCTTCCTGCTTCATTTGCAACCCCTTCATTTTCAGCAATTCTAGTGGCTCTTTTTTTCCTACAACATGAAGCTTAGAAAGGTTCAAATCAACTGAGCTTTTCTTCCCCTTCAGGTCATGTGCCTTTTAGAAGCAAGTCAGGCCTATACAATGTTTTGAACAATTTAAATTCTTAAACTGAATGAGACACTTTATTATTGATGGTTAAATAATCACATGAGTTAGATGGATGTGGCAAGGAAGAAGGGGGTTGGAAGGCTCTCATGATCTGGCAAGGTGTAGTTTCGAGAAATTTTGAATGCATATTTATCTTATCTGCAATAGCTCTTGATTATTTCAGCACTGTTGATTTGCAAATCTTGAAATATTCATTTGTTGAATCAGCTAGACAGCCACAGCTTATAATGCACTATGCTGCCTGTATTTTCTGTAACACCGAAAGTTTGTCACAGCCAAACACATCATTTTTTTGCTGAAAGTATGGATTGTGTAATACAACATCATTAACAATTTTTTTAAAAATTTGAGCGGTATTCAAAACCAGCATCTGAAAATGTACTCTGATTAATGAGGTATATCACATAAGTAATCTTCAACAAGATTATGATGAAACTTTTTTTTTTATCTTTTTGGATCCTCATCGCAAAACAGTTCCAAAATTTCAAATGGACCTATTTTATCCTCCTGGCAAGCGAAGAGCAGATGGTAAACATTCACCATGACCAAGAGAATCAAGTTCAACCATGACTTCGGACAATTTTTATTTTTTATTTGTACAAATGAAATGGTTGTGCAATTGGAAGTTTTTTTTTTAAGAAATCAACGCACATGCCCTAAGCCCCACAAAAAAAATGCATTTCTTTTGTGGTCAAGTGGTATTTCTTAACCACAAATGGAAAATAAATGACCTGAAATAACATAACAATTTGAAAAACAATGACAGAAATTGGTGGAATAACGATTCGTCGGGCAACCGTCGCGGATGGAGTCGAACTCAACATAGACATGATGGCAGGCTGGACAACAGCACCTTACGGTCCAGTAGCATGGGAATTCTGGCACAAGGAGTCATTCCTGAACCCAGAAACAGATTACGGATTTGTCGCGGTTGACAATGAAACCGGCAAGATTGTCGGATCGTGTATTAGCCGTTTCCGTGATCAAGACTTTCGCCCCGAGCACTTGCGGCGCGAACTCTCTTTAACACTTGCCCAGAAGGAAGCTGTTGGCTGGGATTTGTATAGTGCGGAGGAGCAAGAAACAATCTTAAAGTTTTGGGAAGTGTATGGCATTTGTTATGAGGCTGGTGCAATTGATGTGCAGCAATATCTTCCTGTTGGCCGACCTTACTTGTATGTACGACAGATGAGAGTGCGGGAGGAATTTCGTGAACGTGGTATTGGTGGGGTGTTGTTAGGTGAGGTTCTCGCTGAGGCAAGAAAAAGAAATTGCGCTGTGCAGTTGGAAAGCTGGGGGAAAGGTCGCCAGTTTTATGCAAAATACGGTAGTAATGATGCAGGCCCAGTTTATCCTCTGAGTTTTGAACACAAGAGAGAAGCTGCACAATCTTGCATGTTGTGGTATGTATGATTACTTGTTAAAAATAACAGACATATTTGTTATCAATAAAGGCCATCATCTTTAAAATTGATTTCTAACTCCATGACATCTCCCCTTCTTCAAATGACGTGTAACTCCGTCCATCCTGAAAGAGATGGAAGAACGTCTTCAAAATTTGTACTATTTGAAAATAATCCCTTACCTTGCGAAGGGTTTGTTACAAATTTGGCACCTAATTGCTTCCGCATCGCCAGATTTGTGCTTTGTTGCAACATGACGTTTGAAATCATTTTTGCGCAAAAACTGGTTTAAAAGAAAAGTAAAGAAAGTGTTCATCAGCGAGAAGTAAAATGAAATATATATAAAATAAAAATTACTACTGAACTGAACGTCCACAAAAAACACAATGAAATGGGTGATTTAAATCCACAGTAACCCTGCTCTTTTCAACATCTCTTAACGGTCCGCCACCACTACTCCCGCCTGCGCCCACAATAGATCCAAAAAGACTGCCAGCATCTGAGTCAGAATTAATTCCTAGTCCAGCAAAGAAATCAGAATCGTTGAATGAAAACTCGCTTCCGTCAGAGTCGTGGTGTCCCATAATAGAGGGGCTTGGTGAAGCAACGTTACGATTCAATTGATGCAAAGACGAGTTGGATGGCATGACGTTTGGATTTGGGCTAATAATATTTCCGGAAGCTTGCACATTATTATTTGCAGCACCGAAAAGAGTATCAATGTTTGGAAGAGCGGCATTTTGAGAAGTGTTAACTTGACTAGGAGTATAGAGCATTGGACTACTGCCGCTGTTAGTTTCGATATTGGTTGATCCTCCACTATTCAATCCAGGTCTGCCGAATCTTGAAAGAGTGCTTTTATTTGTGGCGCCACTACTATCCCCGGCCAAGCTCGCTTTGTTTGTCGAAGACAAAAATTTTCCCAGATCCATTTTGCTGCTGCTAACATCGCTTTCGTCGTCTTCTTCATCGCCGCTGTCAATATTTGGACTATTTTTGCGAGATATATTTAACCAACCACCGCTGTTACCTTTAGAAGCAGTAGTAGCTGCAGTAGAAATATTGCTAGTCGAAAATATGCTACCGCTATCCGAACCAGAAGCTGATCTTCGGGTAATTCCGCTCATGATATTTCCGATTCGTTTTTTGCGATGTTTCTTTCCAGGTGGCACGGTTGCAGAAGTGGCTTGTGAATGGAATGCTGATTGGTTGTCTGGAATCGAGTATTGTTCCGCAACAGTTGGCGCAGTAGACGCAGAATGAGGCATATACTTTTGAGATTCAGATAGACTGCTTGTACTGTATTGCGGATTTATCGTTGCAGTCGATGTCGGGTAAAAGTTGGTGCTTCGAGAAGTGGAATTACTGTTACCAGGAATCAATTGCAGCTGGCGTTGAAGAAGCAAAATACGGAGCTGCTGTTCCAAATGAGTTTCTTGTTGTTGCATTTGGAAGCTCAGTGGCTGCTCTATGCCGTTCGCATAAAAGTTTCTGGTATTGGCAGTCGGGGTAATACTTCCATCACTACTGCTACGCGTAGTTGTTGTGAAAGTTTGAGGAGGAATATTTCCTGAAGAGATCAATCCATCCGATTCATTTTTTGCCAATGCGGCTGTAGCAAGAGCCAGCCGCTGTGCTGGTGTTAGTGACGAGACAAGCTGAACAGCAACGCGATCGAAATCGGTAGTTTCGTCAGATTCGTCGGGTTGCGCGTCTGTTGTTGTGGTGCTTGGGGGCTGATCATTCATAACCAGTTTTTCTCAATTTTTGTTTCGGCGGCTGATTTGTTTCTTTTCTCCATTTCTTTTTGTTTGCTTGCAATTTTTTTCTTCGGGTTTCAGCCCCTGTCAGCCCCCTCCATGTCAAAATATAATGAAGTGATTAACAAAGCGCTAAAAGAAAAATAAGTTATTTACATAAATAAAATAGTTACAGAGTCTGATTTAAAGAAAAGAACAAAAAGAGGTGCCGTCAAAATTGATGTGACTAATCAATAATATTTGAAACCAACAAAAACACGCAAATAAACCAATAAAAAATAAAAAAATAAAAAAACAGCTTGGCAATAAGTTATCTGGTACATGTGCTTACGCTTAATCAATGCTGTTCTGATTATCATCCCTGATCGCCACTTGCGCCACGTAGACCTTGACACCGTCCTTTCTTCAGATGCCGTCTCACACCGTCCACTCTGGTAATGACCAATTTAAAAAAATTTTATGAGAAAATTTCAAAGTGAAAAAAACAACCAATAAATCACCTTGCAAAAGTTTTATGACATGTGTCACACTTTATCACTCCGATCGGTTCGTGCTTTGTAAGAACATGGCGCTTGAAATCATGTTTTCGCAAAAACTGAGGTATAGATATCCAGAAAATCAATTTAACTAATTTAAAAGAGAATTTTAAGTTTAAAACTCAACTGCTCGACCGCAGGCCAAACAGGTATATGGATGTCCGAATTCATTTGAGCCAGATGAATCTTGCTTCGGGCTGTTTCCACCATGCTCCGAATTATCTGAAGCGACAAGGCCAAAACTGGCGAAATATTCACTATCGGGTATTGACATTTCCGAATCACTGAGTTCACTTCCAATAGTGCTCGACGATGAACTTGGGGTCGAAGAAGTCATGTTTATTGCTCCTTTAAAATCAGTGGTACCAATTTGTTGTGCAATTGAATCTGACAGTTTAATGTTTGCGGAAGCGGAGTTTGATGAATTACTGCTATCGACTCGAGGAACGTTATTCAAACGTGGTAGAGAAGATGACGAAATAGATTTGGCAGGCATTGATAGAACCTGTTGCTGAATCAAAGACGACTTTGCTGAACCAATTGCCATCCTATTTTTCAAGGTATTGTTAAGACTCTTCAAGAAATTGGCAGATGCATCACTGCCGACTCCATCATCTGAATCATGTTGTATTATGTTCGAATTTTGACTGTCGACATTTGTTCCCAACTTTTCTGCAGACCGAACTCGCAAACTTTTGAGTTTCGATGATTTCGCTGATTTCGCTGAAAGCAATTTTCCCAGATCCATTCCATCATTATCTGATTCGCCATCTTCTTCGTTACCGCTGTCGTTTTTTGAATAGTTTGATGATGCGTTCGGGGGACTCGATTTTCGGCCAACACCAAGCCATTTGGCGCTGGATATTGGAAAAGATTGCTGCTGCTCGGTACTATTGTTTCTCGGCGGCGAAGCGCTTCCACTGAATGCCCGAAATAGGGATCCCATTCTTCGTGACTTTTGCTTTTTTTCAGATGCCGCCGAGGCGGAGTTTGATTGAAGCGCCGAATCGAATCGCGTGAGTGGAAGCGGATCCAAGAACGGATCAACAAATTGATTATTCATTCCCATAGTCGATTCTGGAGGGCCTATAGATATCGAGAGTTCGCGCAGGAGTGGATGGATATCTTGCTGTTGTTGCTGAAATTGTTGTTGCAGTTGGAATTGCAGTTGTTGAAATTGCTGTTGTTGGAATATTGGCAGAAACGGATCCACGGACGATGAGAGTGGTGAACCAGCCATCTGCGCGGCTGTTACTTGAATTTGTAGCATTTGAATCTGCTGGACCATGAGTTCCTGCTGCTGTTGGCGTTGGAAGGCGAGCAGTTGGAGATGCAGCTGTTGGTCGGCGGCCGGAATACTCTGGTTAGCGTGGAATGTGCTATTCTGAATGTAGTCGAAGCCGTAGTCAATTGAGTTGTTGGCAACTTTGTTGTCGGTGGTGCAACCAAGTGCTGCCGCCGCTAACGCCACTCGCTGAGCCGGTGTTAGTTGCGCAACAAGACGCTGTGCTTCCGCGCCAAAGCCGGCGTCAACACTTAAGTTGGATTGTTGTTGTTGCTGTTCCTGGTGTAAAAGCATTCCCAGACTGGATCCGACTCCAAATCCGCCCAAATCACCCACAAAATCAGCGCTTAGGCCAGCACCAATCGACTGCTTCGATTCTTGCGCTTCGTCCGGTTGCCGTGCGTGCGTTTGTCCGATTGAATGTCTGCTGTTGTTTCCTTGATTTGTGTCACTCATCAAAAAGTCGATCAATAACAATCCAGTTGTGTATCGTTCATCCTGTCGATAAACGCAAGGAAACTTAAAAGACTTAGCGCAGTTTTTATTTCTAATAGTATCGTCCTGAGGATTGGTCATGGTGCTAATCCTCTCTAATGGATTAGTGCCATAGAAATCCCGTGAAGGGTCAATTTTATTGAGACCTATCTTTACATAAAATAACATATGTTGTTCCTGCCAGACACAACACTAATCGCTCTCCACCCTCACACTGTCATTCATCCCAATATGGCTACAACAACATTTAAAAAATCGTAAATAGATATTTTTATTTCATTTGGCTTGGCAATATTATTATTCCAATACAAATATATCGGCAATACCCACAGCCCTCAGTTTTCATAAAGCATAATTAATCGGAATTAAATTTTTCTTCATTTTTTTGAGTTTTGTGTTCGCTTCAAAAACAATGCTCGTCAAGTATCACCCTATGAGGGACTGAAAACTGGGCTGAGCTTCCAAGAAAGTACTAACTCAAATCTTTAATCAATAAATACAGACAGATATAGTTTTATCTCTCCATCATAATCCTCGTTTTTCTTCTTCTTTTGGGTTGAGGGATTCAATGTGTGCATTTAAGTTTCATGGCATAACACGTTTTTAACACCAAAAACGCATGTTAGAAAAGAAGAATGTTTTTTTAATAACTAATTCTGCATTATGGATAAAAAGTATTTCATATAAATTAAAACAGAATTGATGCAAATGAAATGTTGTAAAAAGTGCTTTTATTGAAAAATAAAATCTAATGCGAGATAAAAAGAACTATCAGCATGCAGAATTATCCAGAGAGCAACCATTGTGGACACACTAAGCTGATGAGTCCAGTGCGGAAATTTTTCGTGAAATAGCCAATGGTGCAATCGAAGTTGGAGTTTCGTTTTTACGCGCCGTGTTATCTAATGTGCAACCGTCATGAACGCACCAAGTTGCAGGGTCTCTAGCGGCAACTCCTAAAACTGGTAAAACTGACGTTTCAACTGGTATTTCTACTGGAGTTTCATCGCGACGAGCAGCGTTGTCAAGAGAACAACCGTCATGAACACACCAAGCGGCAGCATCCCTTGCTACTATTTCGGCAACTGGTGCTTCGGCGGGGAGAATATCACGGCGAGCCGCATTATCAAGAGAGCAACCGTCGTGAACACACCAAGCGGCCGGAATAGGAGCGGAAAGCGAAATTTTTGCAGCACTGAGAGTGAGCAAGAAAATACTGGAGATTTGCATTATTTGAGTTATCTAGTTTGAGGAAAATTGATGTGACATCCTAGTATTTATATGCTTTTTAATACAAAAGTGGCAAAGAACGAAAAGGCTAGAATGGGCAACAGCACAATAGTACAACGGCTCAATGGGCTTTTTTTTTGGTTCCTTTGAAAATTTTCATTATTTCCATTATTGCAAGGGAACTTTGCCAAGCTTCAGCTCAGAACGCCAAAGATGCCAAAAAAAGAGAAATCATAAATAATTCTAGCCACGCAACAACGCATATGGATCCTCATATGCCTGTTTCACTTCGTTATTCTTTTCAAATATCGTTACCATCTGTTTACACTCTTAAGACATTTGCGCTTAATTTTTTTTTTCCGCCCTTTAAGAATGTAAAATAAAATGTTTTTATTGCCTTACAATTTTCATTGGTTTGACATTGAATTTTTCAACTAGTAAACACGCTGTAAAACTGCTTCACAAGAAATTTATTAACGGCCATAATAACCTCCGCTCTGTGGTGGGGGCTGCGGGCGGAATCCCATCGGCGTGTGTGAAATCATGCCAGGAGCACCATACGGTAAAGCATTTGGTGTCTGAGGCATCATCGGCCGCATTGCAGGCATACCAGTCCAACCACCCGCTTGTGGCAGTTGCTGCGGTTGGCCATACCCCATTGGCATTGGTGGTCTGACTGCCATTCCAGACTGACCTCCATTAATGCCAGCTGTCATTATCGGTCGTGGTGGAATTGAAGGCTGCCCACCATTTCTCATTCCACCGCCACTGTTGATTGATTGCGGCATTTGAGGCCGAGCAGCTGACTGTTGCAAAGAAGACATGCCAGGTGGAATTGCCCCCGACCGGCTTAGACCTCCTGGAATCTGATGGGGTCTACTTCCTTGGCTTTGCTTCGCTGCTCGCGCCTTAGCATCTGCAGCAGCAGTTGCTTCTTTCATACGCTGGGCTTCCTGCCGCTTGAAAGCGTCAAACATTTGGTCCAGACGCTTGTAACCAATATTACGAAACTTGAATCCTTCGGGTGTTATATACACATACTCATGTCGAGGAGATTTATTAATGTGCTGGTATGCAAGATACATACAATGAGACTTGTCGCAGGGAATAATTGCATACGACGATCGTTTTTTAGACTGAACCTCGCGTTCCAAAAAGTGAACTAAAAAAAATTATTGCAATTACGGAATAAAAAGAGTATAACTACTCACAAGTATCATCCAAAGAGGTGCTTCGATATTTTGGATGTTTTCGAGCTTCAGTAAAATGCAGTGCCATTGGCTCGATGTATGTCGCAATAATTTCTTCCAAATCATCAAATTTTTTTTTTTCAATAATCAAGGTTTTTCCGAGTGTCCATTCATTTTCCTTGTTGGTTTCAAGAATATCTAGTTTAAAACGCATAAGAATATTCCATCAATACAAGAAGTCCATGACATACCAATGTGCTGAAATAAACCTTCATCAACTTTCCATGTAATACAAATATGGTCATTTCCTTTCGTCGAAGGGCGAATAATTAAGCTTCCATTGCGAACATTTGAACCAGTTAATTCGGTAATTGCCTCTTGATAAGTACAGTTTCTCCAATAAGGGTGATTTATGGTTCGACTTCGCTTTGGCTTTGCAGTCGTCTTTGGAATAACTGGAACAGAGATAATTAAAAAAAAAAAAAACTTAATGTGAACAAAATAGAATAAAACCTGGCTTTTTTTCTCGATCGTCTTCTTCTTTATCAAGGTTAAAGTAACGATCCCTAGTGCTTGCAGCTAAATCCATCAACCACTTTCCACTATCGACAAAGTCTTCACGCGCATCGATTTCTACTCGAAACTCTTTCATATCAACTTTCGTGACAACCGCTTGAAAGGGTTCATTCTCTTGCAACTTGCGCTGCATCGGCGTCAAAGAATTCTGTAAATTCGCATCGATTCCACTCGCCGTCAGTTTGCATCTAATAAACCGTTCGAAAATCTTGACAACAACACACGACATCATCATTCCCAACAACGATTCTTCTCTCTCGCCCGTCAGCATAGGGAAAATTTCTGCCCATCCGGCACTGACGAATTTTTTGCGGCGCTCATGGTACGGCGCAATAATTTCGTCTTTGATATCGCGCAAAGCGATCCGTTTCAGATCTTGACTTGTTCGGTACAGTTCGTCGGCAAAATCGTCAAGCATGAGATTATCGAGTCGTTCTGGATGGTCTTCCATGAGTTCTGCAACGTGGCTCGATGGGTCGTCGGTTTCAACTACTTCGTCAATATCGAGAGCGCCTGCTGCCATTTTGCGTGCAATATCGTAATCTTCAGGATGGATGCGCGTGTTGTCCAATACGTCCAAGTTTACTGATCTGATTTGCTTGAAGCTTTTTTTGTGAATTCGAATAAACGATGCGCAGTTCATGAAAATAACGCGGCCAAGCATTTTTTCCAAAACAAAATGAGCTCTACTTGGTAGCCTCCCTCCAATCTTGTTAATGCGGCTGATCAAAAAGCCGACTTTTCTTGGCCCAAGACCACTAACGAATTGAAGAGTATTTGCTCGATGTGGGTGCAAAACTGCGTCGTTAATATCTACTCCACTGTTTTTTGCTTCATCAGTCCCAAACTAAAACATGAATCAAATCGCAATACCTTGCATTGACAACATTGATGAAAGCACGTTCAAATGCACCTTTTAGTTTATCTTCTGGTAACTGAATATAAAAAATGAAACTAAATTAGAAAATCAATGCAGAAAATAAATTTAGAAAGTTACCAAATTTTGATGCGGATGGACTTGCAGCAACTTAATCTCTTCATCCGAGTTGTACAGAGTCGCTAACTCAAATGTCGTATCTTGGACACGTCTTGCCAAAGAAACACAGTATCGCGCCCACGGCGGGTAGTCAGGAAACTCTTTTGCATATCGCTTTGAGTTCATCACTAGTCTCGCAACGTCATCTTCAATCATCGTAACTTCTGGAACAACAAACTCGGAACGGCGATATCGTCGGCGATCAGATGAAGAGTCGTGATCATCGTTAATGCGTTTAATTACTTCTACCAAATCAGGTAAAAGCCTAGTTTTAGTCGAGATTGTTGTTCCACCAACTACCACAACTTCGATTTGGAATTCACGCAATTTCGAAAGAATAACATCATGGTCTTTGAGTTTTTGTTCGCGCATATGCATTGAAGAGAGTTTCGTCAAAGATGAAACGCGACCACTTTCATCAATACAAACTGCGAAAGCCGCAGTTAAGGGATCGCCATCTCCCCATGTTATAGCCATCACACGCGCATGGGTTTTCACGTCTTCTTCATCGTAATCATCATCTCGGCTTCGATCACGGCGGTAAGGCTGTACATCAATTTTCTAATTTGCGGTTTTTTTGTTGTTTTTTTTGTTGTGTTTTTTGTTCGTTTTTTTCTTTTGTCAATAGGTGTTTTCAAGAAATTATGCTGTCGTTTTTCACCTTTTCCAGGGACTCACGGCAATCATCAATTAACCACTCCGTAGCTTTGGCCGCCATCATTTCTTTGAACCACTTGACTACAGCAGGAAAAATCAATTCTTTGGTCGCCTTCTCTGCACAGCGCCGACGTTCATCGTTCCACCGTTCCGCAATTTCGCTCGTGTAGTCGTTGGTTATATTTTTAACGATATCTTCGAGCAATTTGGTTTCCTCGTCGACGTAAACTTTCACCTCGACTAATCCTTCAACCTCAGCTTTATGTATCAGAAGGTAATCGGCTTTTTCAAATTTATACGTCGGTTTCTCTTTGAGGTATTTGAATTTCTTTTTCAAACAATTTTTTAAGTTTAATTTTTTAGCTGTCAAAATAATTGATTACAAACATAATACGGATGTAGAGGAGTAATTTCTTTCTTGCCGCGTTCTGTTGGATTCACAGTGACTACGGCGTCCGTTTCATATACTTTTCTGATGAAGCGTCGGAAATTTGGGTCGACGGCAATTTGATGAGCAAGCATCATTCTAGCGGCTGTTTTGCGTTTTATGTTTCATATGTTTGTTTATTTTTTCACAAATGCGAATAATGTGGAATTCAAGACAATTCAAAAATCAACAAACATACCATCGATCACCCTTCGAATATCACTAAATTGCGATTTTTCAACGACAAAAGCTGCCGCAGTGTCAAATGGATCTTGCGGTAAATCTTCGGGAGTATGTAAATTTCGCATAAAAGTGATACTTTCACTAAACTTTTTCACGTCTACATTGTAAAGCTGGGGAAAAATTTTTTTATAGACAAATATTTATAAAATAGAAAATCGCAAGCAAACCTTCACGAAATTATTGATACCCAATCTCTTAGCATCATCATATTCAGATCGTCTAACCGCCCTCTTCAGCTCTACTCTTCTTCCTTTGGCTTCTTCAACTTTCTTGATTTCTTCTGAATAATAAAGTTGCAAATACACCATCACATCATTTACATCTTCAATATTTTTCGCAGTGCGCAGCATTTCGTCCACATACATATCATTCAGCAATATATTTTGCACACTACCGCTGCTAAGTAATTCTGGACTTGTACGAAGGTCTGTAATCAAATTTCGAACAGTCCGACGCTTCGCTTCAACGCTGTGAAATTGGACATCGAGATCATGTATGCGCCACAAATCTACACGCTCGACAAATCCAAGAAACTTTCCGGTCTCATCAATGAGTGTCATATGGTCTTTTCGATGCGCAATCAGGAATGGAATTTCATAATTATCCTTGTGTATAAATAAGAGAATTTTTTTGATTGCTGTTTGGCGCGATTCTTGTGTAGCGGTTAGAATTGGAGACGAATGAATTGACGAGCCAGGAGGTGCAGTTGCTGCCATTTGCATAATTGCAGATTCTATATGCAAGATTTCACGTTCAAGGTCTTCTTCAGACAATTGTGGGTATTCTACAGGACGCAATTGGAATCTCTCAGGTACGTCTTTGAGTCGAATTATTTCGTCAGCATCTGTGAGATGTCGTTTCGCTATTTCTTCTGGCTCAAAGACCTGTAGAAATCAAAAAACAATTATTAGTACCAGGATTTAAAAAGTTAAACATGGGAACGCTTACATCAGAAAATTTTAGAGTTTTTTTGATAGGGGTTTCGCGTCTATGTTCATCGTCGTCATCATCGCCGCGTCGTGCTCGTTCGCGCGGTTTTGATCCGTCGCTCTAACAAAACAAAAATTACAGTAAATAAAAAAAAAACCATCGACAACATATATGAAACAATACCGCAAATAGTGCATATTTGTAATCGCTTCCATCACCAAAAAGATCTTCAATATCTTCCCAAACTCTAATAATTACATGAGGCGTTAGTTTAAATTTTGGGTAAAGAAAATCCAACGCAACTCTTCAGAGATGTTGTATGTTCCGCTGAAGGTCTTGGCTTTGCCTCGCTCCAATTTTCGTCGCTCCTTGTCAGCCCGCATACGCTCCTTCCTATCGGCTTCAGTTTCGTCTGCCAAACCTTCATATTCGTCATCATTAATGACGAATCCATCATTGGAATCTGAATCGTCTGAATAAGCCGGACGGTCAACGGACGATTTTACTCCCCGATCTGAAGGAGCAGCGCCCGGCTCCTCTTCCACTTCATCTTTAAACATGTCATCGAGAGTACCAGTTCGTTTGGTTCCGACGGCAGAGGCAGAAGAATCTTGGCTTTTTTTCTTGAGTCTTCCACCTCGCGTTTCTCTTTTTCTTCCGTAAATGTTTTCTCTGATGAGATCGAAATCGTCATCGTCCAAAACTTCTTCCTCCTCGCGTCTTCTCCGTTTGCGCTTTTCGCGGCGCCGTTGTTCCCTACGTCTGTGCTTAGCGTCCAAATCGTCATCGCCTTCTACTTCTTCTTCTTCTTCCTCTTCTTCTTCGTCATCAACAATGAATCCCTTGTCAGCTTCTGTCATTTCTTCGTCAGAATCTTCGATGGACGAGTCATCCGAGTCCGGCTCAAGTCTTTTGAGCTACCAAAGCAATTAAATAAATTTAGTGAATGAAGAAATATATAGTAAAAAAAAGAAAGTGGATGGGAAAACCTTCTTCGACTTTCTCTTTGGCGCAGTGCTCTCTCCTTCTTCGCCGTCGGTATTGTCGCCGGCAATAGCATCGTTAATCTCAGCCGCAATCTTGTCGTCATCACTGTCTTCGCCAAGGAATCTATTCTTTACCGGCAAAGTCGAAGATTGTTTGTTACTGGTTTCTGCATCGCTGAGGTTGAGGTCCAAGTCACTGTCGCTCATTTCTTTTTTCAAACAAAAAATAGATCTTCAAAAAACTAACCCACAGAGTGTGGAGAACTTCGCGAACTTATTATTACACAATCAAACTACTGTTTCAATTTTCTCCGCATACTGAAACTCGCCTGAAACCTCAAATTCTGCCATGTCAAGACCAATTAAACAACTTTCTTTCACCACTTGTGGAACTCCTTCGCCCTTATATTTTTCAAGCACGGCAAAGCACTCTGGCGTTGCAATAGATCCAAGCGCTTCAGCGGCTTCGTGCCGCACCATTGTGTCTTCAGTTTCATTCTCGAGTGTTGTTATCAGACTTGGCACCGATGCTTCATGTTGCATCTGTCCAAACACATACGCGATTTCATGGCGGAAAAGCGCAGAATCGTCTGCAAACCCTTTCGCAAGTTCAAGAACAGCTTCTTTATCTCCTCGATTACGCAGCGCAAACATTGCTTTATATCGCTGAAACAGAGGCAACGACACATCCATCAAAACTGCGCCAACTTCTTTTGTCGACATTGCCTTGATGTGCGCCACATCTGATTCTGTTTTCGCAGCAAATTCGAGCGCTGGGGCTGGATCTATACTCGTATATCCCCCGTTGTTGTCGCAATCGGTATTTCCAGGTGGAGTTTTTGCCTTAGTAAGTTCATACTGAATGCGTTCTATGGCTAGTTCAACCGTTTCTCGCACAACACGTGACGATTCTTGCTCCAATGTGCGGTATTTTTCAAGTATTTCCAACGAAGATTCTTGCCCAATTGCTCCCAGTGCTTCCGCCGCCTAAAACACAATTCGTTTCAAACATTCCTTTCGGCTTTCAACGATAAAAAAATTGTTGTTAACGGGCCAAAATAAATATACCTCATGTCTGACCATCGGATCTTCAGAAAGAGTGGCGAGGACGTTGTTCAAAATTGGAATCGCATGAGGATTTTTCATTTGTCCGAGAACATATGCAAGTTCGTGCCGCAAAAGAACAGAAGGATCGGCAAAACCTACACTTGACCAACATCAGTTCGTTTGTAGACATTTTTATTATAGACGGCTGCGTGAGCTATCATGACTCACCTCTAGCAATAATGTCAACAGCGCGATTACTCTTGACACTTTTGAGCGTAAACAGAGCCCTGAAACGCTGTTTAAGAGGAGCCGGAGGGACGATTGAGTTCGTTAGAATTGTCTCAAGACGAACATATTCGGAATCCGGAATTGCAACAGCTTGGTGAACTGTCATTTACTGTGAAATGAAAAGCAGTGTTTCAAGCAAAGAAAAAAACGAAAAGATTTCTCAAATTTCTTGATTTCAAATCAATTTCATTGGCTGATGTGCTGCCACTGCCAAGCAACCAAAATTCCTTTTCCACAAGTACTCATTTGTTTAAAATCATGACAGCAAAAGCAAGGGATGGAACGGAAGTCACATTAGCCACAAATCCATCCTGGGCTCCACAAACTGTGACAGATCCATCCCAAACTTCACAAGAAATCGAAAGTTACAACGTTTTCACATCGCGTGGTTAGTGTCATGAAAATAATTGGCAATCCTAATTTTTGATTTCTCTCAGAATCTCTACCGATAACTTCGTCGCCACCGGCAGCTACTACAATGCAAAATACGCAGTCAGGTACTGCTACAGCAACTCTCATGCAACTTTCTTCGACAATTGAAACGAATGCCAGCCAATGCAACAGCGATAATAGCACGAGTTTTGAACCAATTAACCAAGCGTTGTTGCAGTATACGTTTGGTATAATTATCGGTATCCTCGCGGTTCTTCTCGTGATATTCATCCTAGCTTGGATCCAAAGAGGAAATAAACTAAAAACTCTGTCAATCGCGCCGCCGAACCAGCCTCATTGCCAACGGCGAAGTGCTCCAATTCCTTTGACGGAAATAAATCATGGAAACATTTCGAACGAGTCGTTGACACAGCAGAACTCTTCGTGGCTGGCAGGAAACTTTCTGACATCGAAAGTTATGGCGTATCTCAGGAATCCCGAAACGCTTGTGTTGGGGGACAATCAAGAACCATCGGCTGATTTTATGGTTGCAACGCTTCTTGAGTCGGCAATGCCCGAATTCAAGGATGGAAAACAAAAATAAATGTTTTCTGATTATGACTGCAGAAATAGCAAAAATAATTGTGAAGATTTTAATTTTTTTAAAAAAAAAAATGAAAAAAAAAAGCCTTATTAACCTTAGGATTTTACCAGATAGTTCTTTCGGTAAAATATTTCAAAGAATAAAATTCCAATTCAATCAATCATATTTTGAAAAACAAACATAATTTTTTTAGTCACCAACAAACAACCAAAAAAAAAAGGCACTGTTTGTTTTTCCTTTTCCTCTATTTACCTTAACTCTTTCTCATTATCAAAATATATTATCTTTTTTATTTATACACCTGGAAACTTGTCCAGCCAATCAGATGAACTATCATCGTCGATTGACTCAATTGTGACGAACGGCACTGTATAAATTTTTTTCAATCAAAAATCATAAATCCAGAATCATAAATTCAAAGCATTAAATCCAAACGCCTCAAAGAAAAATAAACAACCCCTTCAATGTCAGAGAGTTTTGACACCCAGACTTTTGGACAGTTGCTCTATATATGGATTTTTTGTAGAGTAATTGCCTTGGCAGACTGTGCATCAAGGCGTATATTTTATTTTGATGTTGGTTGTATTTTATTTGTTATTAGTCAAGAATGATAGAAACCAGTTTCTCACCAGATGTTTCAAATACTGAAAACTGATCAGATTACAGCTGTTTTCAATGCAAATGGAACAGACAAAATATTGCATCTTTTGAGAAATAAGACATACTTCTCCTAAAATACTGGAAATACTGATTAGTTGCCAACAGCTTAGTCTGCATCAAAGCCATGGGAATTCAGCAGCATTCTAATCCATTACTCTGACAGATTATTTGGGCATGTATGGAGAGACAAAGTACAAGAGCTGTCACAAAACAACTTGGAATCTTGTTTCACACATATGGATACTTTTGCATGTTTGGAACAGCCAGGAATCTATATTCAAGGTCATTAGTTCAATGGTAGGCTTTGGAAGTGCATGCTTCTGATGTAATTTACAATTCTGCACCATCTCCAAAAATATTGTAATTATCTTTTGATCCTTTAACATATCAAAGCTTTATTCAATTTACCCATTGATTGGTGTCCCAATAAACTTCAGGAGCAGGTTTATGCATTTTTTTTTTTGCAGTATCTGTTTCAGTTTCAACCATTTGGAGGACTCTGTGGCTACTTGGATATTTGCATAAACAGGTAATAATCAAAAATATATATCTTTATTTGACTGAAATATTACATGCTTTATGAAGCTATCAGTGAGAGCAGCAGAACCCAATGAGATCAAGTGCCAAAAAAAATTTTTTTTCAGTATCATGCTGAATAGTGCTGACTTGTGGCTAAGCCATGTATTTGAACAACTTTAATCCATCAAGTTCTTTAGTATACAAAAAATATAATCTATTATTGATCTTTACATTTGAAAAGAATGTATAAATATATATATGAATACATGTAAACAAAAAAATCATACCAACTTTGGTAGGCCAATGGTAAAGGTGCTGTCTGACTGTTTTTGTGAAGGATCTGGGATCACCCCACACCAACCATTCTTATCATCTGGTTCATGTTCTCAGTATTTTTTTTTCTCCATAATAACTCTTAGAGTGGCCATCTTATGCCTGGAAGGTATATAAAGGCTCTTAAATATACAGGATACAATAAGCACTGCTTTTGTTTGAATGAGCCCTGTTTCAAAGAGAGCAATCTGTCAACATACATATGAGCACAGCTTGTGTAGTTGACAGAAGTAACATCCTTATGGATCTCATGCTTCTAAGTCTTATTTTCAAGTGAGTTGGAATGGTAGGGCATGTGATGCCCTATGGGAAACATTGTTTCTCAAGATCTGATAAGCAATAGAAACATTTTTTATTAACTCACATAACCAACAACTAAAGTTGGCTATCAACAAGCTAAAAGTGGAGCTTAAGTGTGTCTTCTGAGCCAACACTGTTTTTGGTTGTTGTTTGTCAGAAGATGGGTTTGAAGGTAACATTTCTTGAATGAAAATTTTCTTACCTTTAGAAAATAGTGGAAACTGAAAGAAAAACTGCCATGTTGGAATTCCAGAGAACAAAACTGTGCAGGAAAATGTTTAAAATGTGTTTATTTCTTGTTCTTTAAAAAGAAACTTGAATAAAAGAAATTTGGAAGCTTTATCAAACCCTCTAATACATTCTTCATTCAGCCTGGAGCACTGAAAGCTAATGATTTTCTGGAGTTTCTACAAGAACAATTGATATACTATCAGTTTTTGTGGCTCTATTGATTTTTTTTTTTTTTAGTTGGACAAATGAGCCCATTCTTTGCAAATAAAAGTGTGTTTGTTATTGATAATGTTAAAATTCACCAAGACCCAAGAGTTCAAGCAGTGTGTGATGAAGCTGGAATTCACTTACTCTCTCCTTATTTCCCTGATTTTAATCCAGTAAGTTGCCCATAGAAACAACAGTGATTAAAACTACCTAATTTAGATTGAACAGAGTTTTTTTTATGGAAAAAACTATTTGTGCAGAAATAAAGAGCACTTACTGCATGAAGTATGAAACTTGACAAAAAATTGGCTCAAGCTTGTTTATCTCATGCAAATTATATTTGACTGTGCTAGTTGCATTTATGTTAAGGATAAAAAATGTGTTTTTCATTTTTATTTCATTGATATGAATGTTCAAAAAGAATAATAAAATGATAAAAAATTGAAACCCTAATAAACCTCAAAACTGTCTAAAATTTTGTGACTTTTGATTACAAAGTCTGTATGAACTTGTTGTAATGTGTCAGAAAGAGTTGCATCAAGCAAATACTGATGATTTGTATCTGCTTTATCCCAAGCTGTCAGGTATCTGCCATATTCCACAAATGGTAAATTAGCTTTTTACATTATTTACTAATAGTATTATCTTTAGAAAAAGACAGCACACCAGTGATTGCCTGATCATTTATAAAATTGAATTGTTTTTGTAATTTAGGAATTGTAACAACAGTGGATCTTGGATTGACAGTGGTGGCTGAGCCATCAGAATTATTGAGCACTTAGAACTGGGTATTATATGCTGTTGCTTGAGCTGGAAAAGCTGTACTTGGTAATTTGAATTTTTTATTATCAAATTGTGCTAATAGAGGAGTGTTGTTTGACCTGCTAAAACCAAATCAACTTAACCATACAATTCTGCACCTTGAGGCCAGCTCAGGAATGTCTAAATTCTGATATTGGATGTGAGGAAAGGATGAGTAGGAGTTAATGTGGATGATTAATATTATTAATGGTTTTATTCAGTTTTTGCAGATCATGAAAAATAAATTTTTTTTTGAGACCTTCCAATCTAACTCAGCACCTAAAACTCAAATACAATATTGCAGACAATGAGCAACAACACAAAGGTGGCCAAAAATGATTTCAAACAATTCTTGAAGTCAGATGAACCAGTGATGGCCTTATGCATTTCTGATTTGGAAATATACTTCAAAAGTCTTGGCTACTCAAATGAGTCTGAACTTATTGATTCAGCAAAAATTGTGGCACCAGAAGTCTATGGAGGATCAATGTCAAAGCCTCCTTTCTTGCTCCCAGAGACAACTCTTGACAGTGCGCCAACTGACTAAGACACCATTGAGAAAATTGAATCAAATGCAATTGCAGTTAAACAATTTGACACTCAAATGATGTTTTATTTGATTAGCAAGAAAGCATCAGATCTTCAAATGGAAAATATAATAAGTGGTCAAAAAAGCAAAGAAAGCAATTGCAAAACATTATGAAGGATTCATGAAATTGTAAATTGCATTTTCAAAGGATTACCAACTAATTGATAAAATTAAATGGTCTGATGATTATAATAAAAATCCAATGTTATATAATGTTGTTAAACTGTTGGGCATTGAAATTACTCAAAATGATAATGCTGAAACATAACTGTTTGAATATTTTTTAAATTTATTGCCCTTGGAAATAACCACTCTCACAATGAACAGCAGGAATGAAAGTGTTTTCCCTGCGCTCTTTCACTTCCATCTTGAATCTTTCCATCTCCATCCTTTGCTGTGCTTCTCGTTCTTCCCATTCTTTTTGTCTTCTTTCCCATTCATCTTTTGTATTCTTTTCATTTTGGACAAGAAACATGCCCAGTAATTGTGTCAAATTTTTTGAATCATCCTGTATTCTAAGAAAATAAACAGTAATAATAAAATAATGAACTTACAATAAAATTTAATTGTCAATAGCCTTCCTTTTTTTTGCCGTTGTACTCAAAGTTGATGATGACAATTCTGATGCACTCATTGGATCAGATGTGCAATGCAAATTTGCAGCAGCAATGGATTGAAGTTCTTTTACTGTGAGACCAACTCTGCTTGTTACAGTAGGAGTGGAACTAGAAATATTGTTTGAGCAGTAAAGACATAAAGAAAAACAGTACCTGATGTTCGGGAGCTCATGTAATGCAGGTTGTTTGCTATTGACAGTTACTTGTGAACCTGGGATGTTGTTGTCACTGTCAGGATCAGCTTCATTATTTGATTGTGCTTCAACAAGGTCTTGCTATGTCAAGTTCAGCAAATTGTCCACCACTGCATCCTGCTGAATACCCCTGTTGTCATTAATTGTGTCTGGACTATTATTATTGTCGTTGTCCAGCACAATAGTGTTGTTTTTTTCATCAATTTGATAAGCAATTTGTTTTGCGCAAACAACTTGAGGAGAGGCAGGTAGGATCTCCAGTTTTCTTCTTGACGTTTTGTAGCTTCTTGTACTTGCTTTTAACAGCTTCTGCGTCTTGATTGTAGCCCAGTGCCATATACCTTGTGATGATGACATCCCATTCATTTGACCCAGACAGAAGGACATCTTCAATAATATCCAGTAAATTTTTGATTTTGTGCAGCCACCAATTATTCCCACACAGTTTGATTGCTGTTGCTGCTGCTGGTGTTTTGGGTGCTTTTTTGGTGCTCTGAGTTGGCTGTTTGTTCATTTTTGTGTTTAGTCTGTTTTGGGATAAAAATTTGTTTTTGTCAGGACCATTGTTTCATCTTTACAAAAATGTCCCAGGGACAAACTGCCTGTTCCACCGGGACAAAGACATTTTGTCTTTTTCATTTGTCCCAGTTTTGGAAGTTTTCCATTGAAACATGGTCAAAAATATGAAGAATAATGGCCAAGTAGTGGTGCTCAATGAAAGAATTGAAAAAGCTCAAGCAAGACACTGCAAAAATATTGGAAATTTTTCAAAGAGACCATATGTCAACAAAGCAGCCACCACAAATAAAGAGGATGAAGAAAAATTGGCCTCTATCTTAAAGATGAAATAAAAAATTACAAATAATAATGAAAACTTTATTAAATTAAATAGTAGAGTGACAAGACTGAAGAAATTTACCCTGATGGATACAGAACTGATGACAGATTTGGTGAAAGAGAATCTAAAAGTGACATTGAAACAGCCAGCTATAAATCAGATTGAGTTTACTGCAGAAATAGTTGAGCAGAACTTTTTGGAAAATATTTTGGAAAATTTATTGAATAAAGTTAAAATTTTTGACATAAAATCCTGTGGTTGCAAAAATTGCAATAATTCAAATAAATTAAAAGAAAACAGGATAATCTCCAAAATGAAAGAAAATAAGATATGATTGACTGTGTTGCATCAAGACATATGACCCCAAACTGATCTGATTTTGTTAAAGGAACTTTTGTTCCAAGTGAAAGGAAATTTGTTTATAAAGCATTTAATTCCAAAATACCAATAAAAGGACATGTTACAATAATATTGGATCTGAAGAATGGAATTACAACAAGAATAGAAAGCAAAATATTTGTACCTGATTTAAATGAAGTACTTCTCTCAGTGCCACACCTAATTGGCAAAACAGGAGATGCAATAATACTACAAAAAGACACAGTACATCTATTTCTTCATAATATAAATCAAACCATTCAAATTGGGAGACACCACAGCAATCTCTACTATCTGGAGATCTCAAAAATGAGAAATGACAAGATAGTAGCAAATGCAAACAAAGAAAAACATGTAATCAAAAGAAATAAAGAAACAAAAAAAAATGAAATTTTTTTCCCACAAACACAAACACAAAAATATGAAACAAATTATATGCTATGGTACTACAAGCTGGGACATCTAGGCGTCAAAGCTGTATGCCATACATGGAAAGAAATGAATATAGAATTTGACTTTTCAAAATGTGAAACTGATTGTCCAATATGTGGAATGGTTTCAATAAAGAAAAAGAGTATTTGCACAAGTGAATCAGTTACCACAAAATTCTTAGAGAGATTGTGTAAAAACACAATTTCCCTTTTGATGGAAATTGTTTGATGTTAGTGTATAATTACTGGACAGCAAATGTGAGCACAGAATATTACATTTGGTGCCATCCAATAATTTTTCCTGGTTTGATTCTGACATCACATCACTTAAACCCATTCCTGCTTCAACAAACACAGTCAAAAGACTTATATGTTGAAGAGTACAAGAATATTACATTGGAACAACTTTTTGGTAAAGATGGGAAACTTACTGATGAGGCAGTAAAGAAAGTACCAGATTCTGAAGAGCTTGATGGAAAAGACCTGCCAAATACACAAATAACGTTTGATGGAGAAATCTGACTGGCAGGCATGAATTCCGATCAAATTCATGGAGAATCTCTGAAAAACCCAGCACTAACATGGGCCTGTGAAATTCTTGCAGGAGAGGGTATACAGAAAATTTGTTGTATGCAAGTGGTGGAATTAAAAATAACAAAAATAATGAAGATGATGATTCTTATCTAGCACCAGTAATCATAATATCAGATAGGAAATTGTCTGATGAAGAAATTGCATATGATTCAGAAGGAAAACCATGTATACCTTTGGCAACCTTTAGACAGACAGAAATCATTGAACAGAAAAGAGAAAATAATAAAAATAAAAAACCCAAAGAAAACAAAATTGGTGCTGCAAATGTGGACACAGCAATTGAAAGGCAATCTATTGGTGAGATGGGACCACCAAATAAGAAAATTAATCCAAAAGCAAAAATGTTTGGGGTGAATTATAAATATGAAATAAATGAAAACAATGCTGAAAGATTGCCAGAACACATTATGACATTAGTTTTAGCTGATTTACTAATGAAGGCATCAAAGCTGTTTAAAATGCTTGCTGAAGAAAAGATGGTTGATGATAAAAAGATACAAGTCTAAGTGTCACCAAAACTGTGGGAAGAAAATACAAAAACAATTATGAATATTAATTAAGTTTATAGATAAACAAGAACAGAAATTCATGGCAGCAAAAGCAAATATAAATAGAACAAGAACAACTAAAACAAAGATTGATTGCAGATGTAGCAGAATCTGCCACACCAACAGAAAGAGTCCATATATTAGAAATAGAATCTGTTCCAAAGAACATAAATGAAGCTATAAATCACAAGTTTGCTAATTATTTAAAGAAAACAATGTTAATTGAAATTGAATTACTCAGAGACTTGGGTGTGTTTGAATAGAAATAAGCTGATGAATTACCAGCTGAAAAGTGCTTAATTCATTCAAAATGGGTATTTGATTATAAAATTAATCCTCTTGGATTTTTAGATAAATTTAAAGGATGCACAGTAGCAGTGAGATATTTTCAAATTAAAGATGAAAATTATAAGGAAACATATTCACCTGTGGTGAAAATGAAAGCTATAAGTCTGACACTAGCTCTCTCAATGGTGCTGGGTCTATTTATATCACAAGCAGACATAAAGACTGCAGTTCTACATGGAATTTTGAAAGAATTATATGAAAATGCCTCCTGGTTTTGAATAAAACAAACACAAATGGTTTAATGGTAATAGCAGAATTGAAAAAGACTCTATATGGCTTACACCAAGTTTCAAGGGAATTTTTTAAAGTATTACATGACCATCTGACAGCAGATGGATTCACTCAATTAAAGTCAGATAACTGTATGTTCTATAAAATAAATAAGGACACAGGAGAAATGACTATTGTCTTTGTATATGTATAAGATATGCTAATTGCAACAACTCCCATGAATTAATCAAAGATGTAAAAGAATCATTAATGAAGAATTCACCACACTGGAAATGATGCAAACTGGCTACAAAAAGTCCAAAGTGATACCAACGCCTCCTAGTCTGGGGAATATGCCATCCAGGGGATGGTGTACTAAAAAAGATATCCACTAACTCATTCCACAGCATTGCTAGATCTGTCTCAAGTGTCATGGAAGGTAAGGGGTGGAAGGGGTGTAAATAAAAGGCCAGCACTTATCCCTTGGGCTGCTGTGAGTCCAGTACAACAGCCCCAAGTGTCACTCTCATGGTGGAAGCCCAGCAGTGGTTCAGAAACACCGGCTGAGTTCAATACATCACTGGCCTTGCAGAGCTGTTTGTATCCTGCAAAAAACATGCCATTTTTCAGAAAATCTTCAATTTATTATTTCAACTTCAAAAAAACAAAACAAATTAATAAGAAAACCAAAAGCATGAATACTCCAAAAGAACCAAACAGACAACCAATAAATAAATAAAATTATTTACAGAATATAAATAAATAATCATCGGAGAAAGTTAAGGAGTTTTGAACAAACTCAACCATTATGTGAGAATCTCACAATAAAAGCAAATTTTGTTGCCCACTTCAATAATTGAGGCAAGAAATCACATATATATATATATATAT
>JADGJH010000202.1:0-14724 GCA_027596945.1 Physocladia obscura
CCTGAACTCCTTCTTCGACAGCGCCAAGCGAAACCGATTCTCTCCCACAAGCGATCTTGGTATGCTTTATTTCCTTCAGCTCATGTCAATCAAATTTTATTGCTGACTTCAATTCCCAATTTTTCTTTTCCCCACCCTTGCTTTTAGCCGAAATTCAGGTCCAATTGGATACGCTGTCGCAATTCATTCCAAATACTCCAATAGCAGACTTCAGTCCAACACCGTCGTCATCTCAAACGTCTCCGTCAGTTTTCTCGTCTTTTTTTCCCCCAAACAATCCAACGCAAACAAATGTGAAATCTCCGCTTGAATCGTTTTCAAGCGACGATCTTCAAAATGTCGATGAATTTTTGAATAGCCTCTCATCGATGTTTCAAAATACGAGTTCGACGAAACATTCTCACAATTTTGGTTCGTTCGGAATTCAACAAGCCACTGATGGGTTGTTTCCGCAATCCCAGCAACTGCAAGTACAGCAGCAGAACTACATTTACCAACAGCAACAACAGCAGTACCACAAGCAACAGATAAACTATAAGAATCCGCAATCGGTGTCCATGCAACACTCTTCTCTACAAATACCGCCACAATCGCAATCGTACTTTCAACTCCAACCCATGTCTGAACAGCAGCAGTCTTTTCTGTTTCAATATCCATTAGAGCAGCCACAGCTACAACATTATCATCAACTGCAACATGGAATACAGTTTGATCCGCAATTTGAGCTCCAAAATCAACACCAATTGCCCGCCCGTCTGAACAATCGTCAACTTCCATTAATTGTACAAAATGTTCTCCCACTGCAACGCGCGCCTGATGCCATCGGCATCCAACAGCAGCAGCTGCAGCATGCCAGATTAAATGCAGTTGAATTTATGGCGAATGAACGAAAGTCTGGGCTGAGCGTACATTCACTGATTGATCAAGAGAATGAAGATGCTATGGATCATGAAAGCAGTAACACAAGCCAAATTTCAGAACATATGGAGAAAGATGGTGACGAAGATACAGAAGATGATAGCAGTACTGTTGTAGCTAAGGATGATGAGTGGCGAAGGCGGTCACCCTTGGATGGAACCATGCTTTCGCCGATAACTGAAGGCAACAGTGGTAATATTATCAGCAGCAGTGTAGGATTTGGTGTTGTGTTGCCGCCGCTGTCGTCAATTATAAATGGTGGGGCTGGAGTCACAACATTTCCAAAATCTGATTGTGAAGTTGAGTTGCGAGAGAAAAGGGTGGCTGTCATATTACGCTTGAAGGATTTAGTGCGGATTGAAATGCATGCACGGAGGTTACAAAATTAAATTCGTATGTTTTTTTGTTTTTGGTTTGTTTTTATTCAAAAATGTATCGTTTTAAATCGCCTCGTATCGTAAAAAAATATTTCATAACCTCTTTTTATTTTCTTGATTCCGTTATGCAAGATTTCCTGGAACCCAAATTTTAACAGCCCCAGATTCAGAAACATGATATAACAAATTATTTGAAGTGATGTCCAAACTATCTGCGCCACCACCGCCATTATCATTATCATTGTCACTTTCACCATCACTTTCTTCATCACCGGTACCACGAAATACAGTTCCGCCACCTATACCAGCTGAACGTATAGCCATACCCGACTCAATGCAAATCTGACCGGTCGCATGGTCCGTGTATCCACTATCCAGGCCACGCACACTGACATGGTAATCGGCGTGTTCTTTAACATACGACAAGAGAAACAAGTCGTCGGGGGTGGCAATATCGGCGTGGACAAGGACAACGAGACGCGATGTTGGAGCGAATGAATGCAGAAGTCGACGTGTGTTGAGGAAAAACAGCGTCACGTCCGTGACAAGTATTCCTAGAGACACCAATGATGAGAGGTTGTCGATTGTGATTGTGAGGCGAGTTGTTGATGGTATTGCTGTTGTTATTGTAGGTGTTGCAGCAGCTTTTATTGCGGCAAAAAGCGAATCCAGAGGAGACACCGACGAAGAAGATGGCGTGATGGGAAAAGCAGAAGACATATTGAGAAGGAGAGGCACGGCGTCGATAAAGGCAAAAACGGAGTTTTGGTTTTGGGATTCTGAAAGCAAATAGCCAAGTTTGCGCGCGGTGGAAGTGTAAGTGGACACTGGTCGTGCGAGAGACACGAGTACTGATCGCGTGTGTATTGTTTGAGGCTGAGGTGTCGTTTGCTCTTTGCGCAATGATGCTGTTGCTGCGGCTGCAGTTGTTGTCGATTGGGCCAGAAAGTGGTGGATGATTGGCGTTGCGTCGGCGCGCAGCTCGTCGCTGATTAAAAAAACTTGGCGGCGATTCCGGTGTTTTGATTGCTGCTGTTGTTGGAGTTGTTTTGGCGGCGGAATTAGTGCTGGCAAATGGGCTGCCATTGCGGCAATTGACCCTCCCTTGTTCAATGCCATGAAAAAATTTAAAAAAAGTTTGCTGAAAAAAAAAAGGAACACAGATCATGCTCAACTCTTCAGTAGCCCAACCACAACATCCACAAAAACGCAAAGATACCGACAGTGATGACGAATACGAATACAAAAACAAATCGGAAGAATCGCACAAACTTACGCATCGAAATAAACGTCCATGTTCAGACACTCCCGTTGATGTTATTAGCGAGCACGATAACTCCTCCATCTTAGGATCTTCTGCCGTTGCCGGAAACCAAATTATCAAGAGTTCTTTAATTGGCGCAAGTGTGACTGAAAAACTTCAATTAAACAGTCTGCTTCTTAGGCCTGGTCAAGGTGTGGACTGTAATGTCCGAACATCCAAAAAAAAAAAAAAAATATAATTCCTAATCAAATATATTTTTTTATTATTAATTTGCTTCTTATAGAAAACGTATTGAATAACAACGCGTCGTCTTTGGAGGTTGGAAAACATGAGGAAGAGGAGGAGGAGGAACAACTTGCCGACCAAATCTGCGACCTTCTTGGTATCTCCAACGTTGTTGGCGAATTCAATCAAGAATTAATTAATCCTGAAGATGCTGACACGTAAATTTTATTTCATTTTCCTTTTAGCCTGTCCGTGTGTATTTTTCTCTACGTTTTATTACAAAAAAAATTTAATTTCGTTTTTAAATGGCAAAATAGAATCGTGTTCCCGGTCAGTTTCAAACCTGAGCGTGATTTTTTCCTGGCTCACAAACTAGCTGTAATGGCACCGCTCCCAAGCGACCAAGAAGCAGAGGATTCCGACAATGAGGGAGAAGAAAACGACAGGTTTGGGAATGATTCGTTGCAAATCGAACCGCAGCTCGTGTCCGAATCTTTGTCGCCTCCGCATTCACCGGTATCACGAATGCACGCTCCTGTATCGCAACAACGAAACTCTCTTGATCGCAACAATACTGTCAGTGGCAACAACAGCAATAATAATCTGCTAAACGGCTCTCAAAGTGTTGTTGACGATGAAATTCAACAGTCTTCGTCTCAAATCGCGACACCGATCAATCAAATTCACAGTTCTGGGTTTCCTGGACTAACGCCCGAGGATTCGGCTGTGCGGGCAGCGACAGTTAGAAGCGTTGTGCATGAAAGCGCAGCGCGTATTGAGAGTCCAGCAACTTTTAGAAGATTTAATATCAAATCACATAACGGACTTTTTTTTTGATGTTTTTTTTTGTTTTGTTTTTATTTTTGATTTGACTTTGAACATTTGACTTTGAAGGGGGATTTTTTTTTTTAGCAATGAACAAACGAACAAATTGTGACCAGATATTTTCAAAATACAAAATATTATCTTTTTTTGCCTTTATTTCTTTAAATTTCAATTATTTTTTTTTAAAATTGCAAAAAATTTAAAAAATTATTGCGTTCCGATATGAATCTCCATTGCCCCACCTCTATTTCCGCCATAATTTATTTCTTTCAGCGATTTTTTTTGTTTCTTTTTCTGAGAAACAAACTGTGGCTATTGCAATTCGAGAGCAACAAGCATCTCATTCAGCGGTCTATGAATTTCTCAAAAAAACAAAAGCAAAAAGCATGGGTGTTTTGTACTTTGATTTTGCCAAATTCGCATATATATTGGCTTTGGAATGACAGTAGCGAATGCCACGAATCTGGACAAACCTGATTAACTAACAAAATTTACAAAGATTTTTCATTCAGTTTTTATTCAGTTAAATCCGCCAAGCCAATATTTAAGGACGAAACAACAGCAGGAAACTTGCGGACTAACACGGTGCAATATGCAAATGTATGGCAATGAGGATTTAACTCAGAAAAGACAGAATAAAGAGCTAAGAAAATTGAGGAATACGTAAATATGAGATATATGAGAAGAAAAAGAGTGAATTGGTGAGAATAAATTATTAAAGTCATCTTTTGCTAACAACGCAAGATCCCATTGGCATACCAACACGACCAATGCGGCGATTATAAGCATTGTCCTTATAATATCCTGAAAGACTAGAAAAATTGAACGGTGGCATAAAATATTGTGGCGGTGGCGGTGGTATTCTTACGTTATTTTGCAACGTTTGAAACTTTTCATAAAGCATTTTTTCCAACTTGATATCATTATCTTTTGTAGCTTGTATGATGGCATCTTTGAACTGTTTGTCTTTTACGTCCGCTTCGTGCTTAAGTTTATCAAGATCGTCCTGGAGTTTCTTGACAAGAACCATCCAAATTTTATTTTGCTCGTTCTGCTGCTTCAAATAATCCTCTTCAAGTTCACGTGCACGGATTTCTTCCTCGTGTTTTATCTTGTTCAGACATATCTCTGTTTGAAGCGCATTCAGTTCCAAAATTTTCATAACATTTTCCGTGTCCTTTGTTATTTTATCCTGATTTTCATCCCAAATGAATTCTCAATTTTGAAATATAAATCAGGCAGAACTTTTAAATCTTTTTCAAAGGAATTTGCATTAGTGCAACTGTTACTTTCAACTTTCAATGAAATTCGAGTGTAAATGGATTTGAAGTGAGCCGCGTAAGCATCTTTAGACGCAGAATAATTAAGAGACCAATAACGACCAACGAGGCCTTCATTCATTAGAATTTCACTGCCACCATCTGGGTCGGCAAATTCTACATGTTGGCTGTTTTTATGATAGATTTAATAAATTTTTGTTTGTAATTACAGTATGTACTGACCGAAATTCTTCAACTGTCAAATCCCGTGATTGTCCAATGAGGGCTTCAGAAATCATTTTGATAGCACCACTCAAAACTGCTGTGTGTCTCTTAAGAAATTCCGTTTTCATGATTGGAAAAGAGGGTATCAACTAAAGTAGGAGGTAACAAATTGGTTAATCTTGAAAATTTTTAAAGAACATACTTGCCTTGTCCATTTCATGCTTGTATAATGTTTCTGCTTCAAGCTTTGCCTCATTTGCTTCATGAGCAATAAGGATTTTGAACAAATCTCCAAGACCGACTTGCTTCCGGGAATTCATCATCTCAATTGCTTGCTGGCAATATAGAAGATAACCTTAAATAAAGAGTAAGATGGTGTACAATAATTGAATCTCAATCAAAAATGTTTTACCTTCGCCATCCAATTTGTGATTCTCTTATGGACTTCCATTGATAATATCTCCAAAGTATTGCTTTGGTGGAGTATTTGCAAGAAATTCAGCAATAAAATCCCGCATGACACTAACAAATAATGGATTCAATTGTTTATTGCTCATTTCCTCAACATGTTTAAATTTTGTAGGGTCGCACTGGCATTAAAATTATTAACCATAAAAAACACAATAGAATCAAATTGCTACCGAAAATGGAACTGCAATACAGTCAATTGATGGAAATTGGCTTGTAATAGCAGCACGTATATCCTTTTGATTGTCATCTTGACCCAAGCAGCCTTCAAGAAGATATTGACGAGGAGTGCCAGGTATTTCCAAGTAAGCATCGCGGATTAAAACGAGTAATTTAGGAAGGTATTCGCGCATATTAATTGGTTTCAATTGATCTCCGTTATCAGAATTCTGGAGCAAAGTTTTTGCGAGAGTTTTGTCGCATAGCCAAGAAGGTGAACAGTTGATTCCTCCTTTTTTGTCTGTATGCTCAATATGAACTTATCAGAATGGTGAGTGTGTACAAGCGCATGTCATTATCGGAATTTCTTTTTTTGACATCGCCAAGACCCTCTGTGTCCAGGCAGATGATATAAGACTTGGATTTTGGCAATCGGCGCCCCCAAGCCCATATTCCTTGTGTTTCAGCCTGCAATTTACTGATTTACAAACAATTAGGAATACAAAAAAGTAATTTACTTGTGTTGAGTGGCCCAAACGGAAACCAGTCTTGGAACCAACAAGTTGATTCATAACATAAGATTTGCCACTCCGATAGACGCCAGCAATACCAACAATTCGAGTTTCCCAGCCTTTTTCAAATCCACCAAAGATCCTTTGAACATCATTGGTTAATTCAAAATGAGAGTCACTGTTGAAATTGAACATCTTGAATGGATTTTCTGTTATCAACTTTCCTTCTCCAGGGAGGCTTTCGTACTCTCAAGGGATGTCTGTCAAGAAAATAAAAGGGACACAAAATTTTTATAGATCGTGTGTTTCATACCGGACGAAGCAATTTGGTCTTTTGGCAAGTTTTCTTTGTTATCTATTGATTGCGTAAGAGACGGCGAAGTGACAGGGAGTCTTGCATTTTCTAAGTCAACCAAATTTAGTTTGTTCAATTTGTGATATCATTTACGTACGAAATTGCGATTGCATTGCATCAATTTTGTTGTCAAAAATTTCAGGTGTTTTGCTAGTCCTGGAGTTTTCTTGTCCAACAATATTTCTGGTCGATGGCAGTTATCCACGACTGAATGTTTTGATACTTTGCACCCATGACTGCTTATTGCAATTCCAGTATTATAATATACTTTTTATGACGCAAATTCTCGTACTAAAAAAATAAAAATATGTACATATAACCATTGTGCAGAAAGGGACAATGGACAACTGTTGTGCAGAAAATGAAAATGGATAACAAATTCTCAGCAAAGTTGTGAAAATGCTCATTAAAAAACAAAATGTGGAACGCGTGAAAAACAAAAACAACTGTTTTTGAGATTTCTAGGCTTTTTTTAATTTTAATTTTAATTTTTTAAAAAAAAATTTATTTCCCATAAATATGAAAAAAATAGCAGCAACACATATTTTATTAAACAGCATAATTGTCATTCACGTGTGAAAAAAAATTCAAAGATCGTGGGACATTCGCACTTGAATCCCGAATCTTGACTAGCCATTCTCGGCTGATACGATTCGAAGCCATCCAAGTCAAATTGAAACGAACCCATCAGCATAAAACATTCACTGCGTCCCCTCGCGAGCACATCCCACCTCGAAAACTGATCGTTGCATAGTCCCAAAAGAATACGAACATTAATTGCCGTCTTCGAGAGAAACCGTGCGCGCGCAGATTTGAAAAAGTCAGTGATGAGCTTGCTGTTGTCTTCGTTGTTGTCGCCGGTGCCCAAGTATGGAAACAGCCATACTAACACAACAGATGAATTCTCGGTGTGTTGGAACCAATAGTCGTGTTTTTGTTCATGCATACGTGTTGCATCCACTTCAAACTCAACGATTGCCGAATATTCAGATTCCATTCGCTCAACACGAAAAACTGCATTATCTCCGTACACGTTCACAAGCCCTTCAAACGAATCAAGAACCGTTCCTATCACTTTGTACTTTGTGCGTCGCGCTAGTGCTTCTGAAAACGCGAAATCGCCGTCGCCAAACATAATGAAATGCGAATTTCGGTATTCAGAACGGGTTTTGACAAATTCAATATCGAAATATTCGGCACGTGTATCATCAATGTATCGATTTTGAATTTCCAGCGGTAGTGTGGAGGACTGGTATAGCCATTCAAACATAATTTTAATATTTCGGTTGGTTTCGGTTTCAGAAATGTGTCTAAAACGACAATTGGAGCCAAATTTGCATGTATCTCCGAATCGACAAATTGGAACACTTGATGGAGAAAATACATCTGTCTGGAGAATATTCATCTGTGTCATGTTATCAATCAATGCTCTAAGACGCTGATATTTCAATCCAAAATGTGAAAATGCTTTGCAATAAGTTTGTGAATTGCAAAAATTTTCCGAGCTATCTGAGTTCAAATTCTGTTCTTGCAAACAAACGTGATCCTTAGCCATCTGATAATTTAGTGTCCATTTATGTTGATTATTATATAAAAACTTTGAGTAATTGTTTGCATCTGGCAAGGTATGCCCAGAAGCGTGAAACATGGCAGGATACAAATCTTTCAAGAAAGTTGGTCGAAATTTGTGCAAAACCCCAATTGCAAAATCAACTTGATTCACAACGTTTCGAATTGCATCTGGAATCATGTAATGCTCTCTCGCAAACTGAGCCTCGTCGTCAGGAATATGCCAAAATGGAAGTGTCTCAGAAAGTGGAAGCTTTTCAAGTCTTTTCTTCACCGCGTATCTCAAGTTGAAAAAATCGACCGCAGCCAAATTTCCAATCAATAAGGTTTGATCATCGCTGACTCCAAACTTTTGTTGGTGGCCATTGATGTTTTCGCCAACGTGTTTAATGATTGGATGAGGCGTATTACTCACGATAGCGGCAAGCACAATTGACTCATAAAGAATCCCAAGCCGCGTTCCATTTAGTATCAAAAGAGTAGCTTCAAAACTAAAAGGAAATGCAGCAATAAATTCACCAACACTTGTTGCGGAAACATGAGATCGCTGACCAGATTTTATGTGGCAAGCTCCGAAAGACTCCAAAAATGAAAACGCCTAGTTAAATTTTTTGGATGAATTCAGATTGATTCTTTTCGGATTATCTACATATTTTCTCACATCATCTACTACTTGGGCACTCGGTGGATTTGGGCATTGAGAAAATATTTTTCTCGCGTTTCTCAACGTTGTGTCAGGGCTACAAGTAAATGCGAGTGCCTCGTTTCTTAAATTTGACAAGATCAGCTGCGGAGTTTCAAACTCGACAAATTTGTCAAAAAACTTCTTGGGTACAAGTCGAAAAACTGTTCCAGGGCATGTCCGCCCAGTACGACCGCGGCGTTGATTGGATTGCGATTTGGAACACCACACTAGAGTCGGGGTATATCGTGAGTCCTTCCATTTTACTTGAATCGTTAGGCTTGGATCGATTACGTAAGCGCAATTGTTGAAAGTGAGACTAGATTCTGAAATGTTTGACGTTAGAATAACGGTGCGATCTGAAGTTTTTGAATCGGCTGATCCATTTATTGTTGACAAACAGTTTTCAACATCGACCGAAGAGTGGAGGCAGTGGACTATGATGCCAAGATTTAATTTGCGCAGCATTCGATCAACTTCGACAAGCATTCGGTATGTTGGAAGAAACACAAGAATTGATCCATTATTGTCAGTTGGTTTTGCAAACTTCAAGTGTACGTATTTCACAGTTTCAACGACAACGTCTTGCAGCATTGGTACAAATGCCGTAAGATTCAAATTGTGAGCGAGAGTGAATTCCTTCTGCAATCGACTCAGATTGTTTGAAGCAGGCAAATAATCCAAATAAATTTCGCGAGTAGCTGGAATTGCATCTAGCGACGCGTATTCAGGGATGCGGAAGACAGACTCGGGACCCAGCGCGAAATACGAACAATAAGCCTTGATATCGAGCGTGGCGGACATGATGACGAGCTTGATGGAACACACACGTTGGGCAGCAAGGAGTGCCTTGACAGACGCAAGTACGAGATCGGATTCGACGCTGCGTTCGTGGACTTCGTCGATGCAAATGACTTTGTAGGGCATGTTCGCGAAGCCGGAAGCGAGCAGTTCCTTGAGCAGAATGCCAGCTGTGCTGAACAAAATCTGGGTGTTCGTGACGGAAACATTGCGTTGGCCAATGTGGAAGCCAACGTCGGTTCCACCCACAGCCACGCCACGCTCGGCCGCCACGCGCGCCGCAAGACTGACGGCGGCTATGCGGCGCGGCTGCGTGCACAGAATCGGCTGCTTGAAATGCTGTTGTAGAATCTGCGGGATTTTGGAACTCTTGCCGCTGCCTGTAGCGCCGACTGTCGTGCCGTGTAAGTTTGCTTAGTTCTTGTTTCCGCACGTTCGCGTTTCTCACCTATCACTGATATCGGATTCACGAGCACCAGGTCGATGATGGCCTGCTGGTTTTGTTCACTTGGCAGCGACCGTGTCATATGCAAAAAAAAAACACACGGACACCCTTGTTTGAAAAACAATCTGCTTCCTCCAAATAAAATACTTCAACTTTTTAAGTTTAATCATCAAAGATTGTTTCAGATCAAAATTTTCTAAACTTCACTGTGCCGCATAAATGTTAAATGATCAGACTATAACCGTTATGTTTAAATAAACATTAATATAAATAACTATAAAGTCGTGAAAATATGGGGATTTAGCTCAGTGGTAGAGCGCTCGCTTTGCATGCGAGATGCCGAGGGATCAATCCCCTCAATCTCCATTTTTTGTAGCCTTTTGGTGCAAAGCGCTATTTCATCTGATTTTTGGCAAAATCGCTTCTTTTCCAAACAATTGTCAACACCAAGGTCTGTTCATTTTTGCTTGTATTTTTTTAATTTTGTGAATGTTCAGTTTTTGGTCAGCGTTCCATTATTATTGAAGTCCGTCACTTTTGTTTAACGGATTTCTCTTTTATCTCTTTCATTTTTTATTTTTTTGCAGTGAAAAAATGCTGTTGGGCACCACAAAAGAATTTAAAAAAGGAGGTGGCAATATATTTATTTTGGAGGAGATGTAGCAGCAGTAGTGCTCGGGGTGGACGTTTGTAATGTCGTGTTTGTGGAGAAGGATTCATGTTTTTGCTCATTTGTTTCATTTGAATAGTGTACAAAGGCAACCATTCGAGCTCTGCGATAGTTCCGAAGCCATTCGTACATTTTCAAGTCCTTTTCTAGTATAGCGAGAACATTATCATGCAGATCCTCTAAGCCACCGTTCCAATGCCAGACTTGCTGTATTGGCTGTTGCTGCGTCGATTGTTGGATAGTTTGTGCTTGGAGGTCATGTGATACCTTGTCGCACGCGTCCTGTAGCGAGCGGCCAAATGCGTCGGAGGCGGTAAAGACAACGTTGCCGGAGTCGACAAGCATCTGGACGCGGGCGGCACTGGACATTGCGCGCCACGCGTTGACGATGCGGAAGGCGATGTAGACGAACGCGGCGTTGGCGGCGAGTGCGAGGGCGGGCGACAGGGCGGCAAACTTTGCGACAAAGAGCAGCGGCGGCGCCACGAGGACGGACAGCACAAAGAGCTGGCGTTTGTGAGCCTGGCGGTCGCGCAGCAGCAGCGCGAGGGTGCGCCGGGCGAGGCGGCCCTCGACGCACGGCGGGTGGATGACTTCGATGCGCGCGGTGCGTGGCGGCAGGGCGCGCAGCAAGTACTCGCCGGGCGCCGTTCTGCGCGTGCCGAGCCGCGTGAGTGCCGCGTGCGCCGAGCGCAGGAGCGGCGCGGCGGACGCGTGGGCGCCGAGCCGCTGCCACGGCGCCGCGACCGCGCTCTCCCAGGCCGCCAGCCGCGCCGTCCGCATCGCGTACGCCGCCACGATGGCCGCGCGTTCGGTTCCGCTGGTCGGCACCGCAAGCCGCGCGTGGAAGCTGAGCTGCCCGTTGAGCGTCGGCAGCACATACACGTGCTGGTGCTGCGGGTGCGTCGGCAGCGACTCTGCGAACGGCCGCATCGGGAGCTGTCCAGATAATCCCCGAGCCACTTCCGCCTGTCGCGCCGCCACCCGTGCTGCCACAAACCTTTGCAATCGCCGCCAACCTTCCATCTTTGATTTGTTGCAAAAATTCGACAAAATTGAACACCATATGATCGGTATACCATATTTATTTCGTTGCTTTTTAATTTATTATTTTTTTTTTAAAATTTGCTACACGCATCATTTTCCCTCCAACTTCAGAATCTCCTTCAATATTTTTCTTTCCTCCTCATCTAATTCATTTATTTCCAAGTCAATTTGTTCGTGTGTTGCAGTCTGAGTTTTTGCAGTTCCTAATAATGCTTCATCATCAACTGCAACTAGTGGCTTCTTGTCTGAACCGTCACCAGCTTCTGCAGCAATTGCAGCAGCAGCAGTACCTTCAGCATCTACCCCGTGTTTTGTTGAAATCGAAGCCAAAAGATGCCCAGCAACAGACCGAAACTGTTTTTCAAGATTGGTCAGATAATCAACTGCTGTTTGATGATGATGCTGATCTTCGTGCACTTCAGAATCAAGTACTGTGCTCTGCAGGTCCTCATCAGACAAAATTTCAACGTGATTCACGCAAATTTCTCGGTAATCATTCCCTTCTCCTTGTGCTCCCACACTTTGCTCCAAACCCGAATCATTCAAATCAAAATTTTCAGGCACAATGGCGACAACTAAATCTTGATGAGAGTTATTTCCATGATCATTGTGTATTTCCGCTACAACTGCAGCCAATTCTTCTCGTTCTGTTGTTGGAACATCTTCTTCCACCGCGTTCTTGTCAAAAATTAGATCGGCCCGAACGCCGCCGCGGTATTCGTCACTCGCATCCTGCAGTGTGCCATTTTCTGTAAGAACTTGTTTTCTGGGAGAGACGGGCTTCCACATTTGCGCATCATTTTGCCCATCACACAGAGTCGATAGCATATCATTGATGGCATGTTTTCCATCTTCGAGATCCTGCGCGCTATGTTCATCAACTATTGTGAGTTCATTGTCAATTTCAAGAACACTGACTGGTGGGATTTGCGGTGGGGACGAGACTTCTGTCCTCAAAGAAGGCGGTTGGACCATCCCCAAAACTTCAAAAGGATTTGGCAGTAGCATTCTTGGTGGCGCAATAACTGAAGCTGCAGCAATAATCGCATCATGAAATTCTTCAGTGCTGTTACTTTTGAGTTTGGTATTATTCACTGATGGCTCCACAAAATTTTTCACTTGCTGTTGCTGCTGATTTTCCGCCTCATTCAACGATAATTCATTTTGTTGTTGAAGTTCTTGTCGGATGGGAACATCGTGTGCATGATAATCACTAATTTGCTGATTGCTTTCTCCAGCAACATTCTTGCCCGCGGTATCACGATCATCACCGCCCATACCACTTGCTTTCGTTCCAACAGCCTCTGAAATTTCTCTCGCATCAGCAGCCTCAAATCGCTGCATCAAATTTCCCCCACGACCGGCTCTAGTCGTAGGAGGTGCAAATACTGAATCCATCAGAACCGTCTTGCCAACGGTCCTTGCAATATTCTGCTCAATCACGCGGCGTGGTGTTTGTATAATCTGCACCGCATTCATTGGGCGCGACACCCCTAGAATCGCAGACGTATTCGGCAGTACAACAGATGCTCCTGTTTTCGGGACACGTTGTGGCTGAGATAAAACTCTTCCGGGTGTGCCCAGTTGACTTTCTGTCAAACTTGTGGCGGTTGTTGCTGATAGTAATGATGAATTTTGCAAGATTTGTGCTTGCTGCTGCTGCTGAGTATTAGATTTTTGTGGAACTCGTTTTGGAGCGCCAGATAAAGATAATGTATCCTCAAACCGCGAAGGTTGTTGTTGAGAAAATGAAGGGGCTAATGAGAACCGAGATTCGCGGTAAGATGTAAAAACATCAGAAATCTGAAGACGCTATGAGAAAATAAATTAAGTAAAAGTAATAACAAACCGGAGGAGCAATTGGTGCAACGTTTTTTTTAAGGACTCTGACCGGCCCGGCATAAATTGAATTTCTCTTCTTATAGATGTCATTGTCCTGAGCAATAGAAATATCAAACGGCGCGCATTCTAAAATAATGATGGAAAGCTTACTTTTTTGCTTTGAGAACTCACAAAAGTAGTATTACGTCGCGTTAAGCCGTTCCTTGCAGGTTGTTCCGCAGCAACAGGAAATTGTGCACCCATACCACCAAAATCACGAGAATCCAAGTCACGTGCCGAATCGGCATTCAAGATATTCGAGAGACTAAGCGCCTCAAATTTTTCCTCCGAAGGCACAGAGGATTCTGGCGGTTGTTTGTGCGACGCGACCGCAGGCGCGGGAATCGTGGACACCGCACGAGTTTGGACTTTGAGTCTCGTAGCGCCGCCGCCACTCGAAAGCGCTGTGGAAGAAACCGCCCGGGTGGGGCCGGAACGTGCAGTTACAGATGGTTTCCCTGCTCGACTTGCTGTCGTCGGCGCCGATGTCAGTTTCGTGGTAACTTTGGCTGTGGACGTTGGTTTCAGTTTCTGCGAATCTAGTGTCGCATGGTTCTGCTCAGCGGTGGCGGTGGCGGTGGTGGAGGGAACAAGGGACAATGCTTTACGTTGCGCAAACGACAGTGATGCGAGCGGAGCTGCTGGGCGCGTGAGCCCCACACGCGACGAGGTGCTGCTGGCTGATCGGATAGTGTTTGCATACTCGCTGGCAGCCACGGTTGCGATGGGCTGTTTGTTGTTTTTTTGTAGTTCTTTTCTTTTCGATTGTGAGTGGGTATTTGTCACCTTGACACTCATGCTTTCCTTCATGTTTGGTGCAGATTGTCTGGCTTTGACGTTCGCATTTGAAGTTGTTGTTCCCGTTGCCGTCGGCTTCCGCGAGTTGCCGTTGGTCTTTGCTGTGTTGCGTTGCGTCGGTGGGCCAAACATGCGGGTTATTTTTTTTTTTTTTTTTTTTTGGTTGTTGGTTTGTTTTTGGGGTTTTTATATGTCAAAGATAACAAGGTGTGGCAACAAACTGGAAAACCGCCAATGAAAAAAA
>JADGJH010000202.1:14734-25478 GCA_027596945.1 Physocladia obscura
TTTTTGTTGGTTTTGGTGTGGTTTTGGTTGTTTTGGTTTTTTGTTTTTGTTTGTTGGTGGGGGGGGGGGGGTTTTTTTTGGGGTTTTTTTTTTTTTTTTTTTTGCTTGGCAGTTTGTTTTTGGTGTTTTTCTTTCTCAATGATACCAAGGTGTCCGAACAAACTTGAAAACCGCCAATGAATAAAATGGGCAGTCGGAATAGTAATTGCAGATCAAGTAACATCGAGCACACAAGTTTCTATATTTACTCGGATCTGTCATCAATTTGGCAAGCGAAAGTTTCTGTCTTGCCACTAATCCCCTTCAAACTTTTCCAAACTTCACTAAAAAAGCAAAAATTTGCCACACCTCGGAAGCGAAGACTTGTATGTTGAAAAAACTATATCTGCTGGTGTAATGGTCTGTTTTTTTAAATTCTAAATCGCACTTTCCTGAATTTCCAAAAAGGAACCACTCCAATATTGTTAAGCATCCGCAATTCAATCTTGGTTACTTCTGGCAGCAATCAAAACATCCAACAAAAACCACCAAAACAATTGAATCCAAGAAAGTTTTGTCTATTGGAAGACCCAAACAAAAATTTGAGAGAAAATGTTCACAAACTCTCCATACCGGCGAATCTGGCTTCCAGTGAACTGATCGCAGGTGAAAAGGAAGTTAAAAGGATATTCTGAAAATTTGCAAAAGAATTTGTGAAACAAATCTCAACAAAACAAATTTTCGAAGTCTTCCATTATTATTCGTCGAGAGACTCAAATTTATTCGGATTCGATATATCGCTCGCTCATACATCTTTCATCTTTTCTCCACGTATCCGTTGACGCTCTCTTTCACGATGCTCCCAGATACTGAAATTTCTGCAGAGTCAAATTGTAGCCACCCTAATTCAAACAACCACGCTGACCCAAAAGCTGCGGCGAAACTTCTTGAGCCTTTCGGCTCATCTCAAAACTTGGCGCAACCTGACCATGAAAGCACTGAATGGTATGCACAGTCAAAACCGTGAATTTGTATTGTGTCTGAAAACCAAAAAATAAAAAACATTGCAGGATCAGCAAAGACAAGATTTCCGTGACCCCATTCATAAGTATTCGGAAAGTAGATTCGATGATATCGACTTTGCCTAAATCCGCCGAAGTTCATGTTGGGGATTCATCCTCAGGAGTTCAGACCACGAATCAAATTCCAATTTATACGCAACATAAAATCGAAGACACCGATACGAATAACGGAGAATTACTCGAAAATTTTCGGGGATCAGATGCCTGGGCGAGCGCGATTCCACTAGTCCGTGTTTCAAACAAAAATGAAACTTTCACGCAAAGAGAAAGTGTCTCGGATAAGGAAGACAATATTGTCCGAAGTTCTATACTAGGAAAAGAGTATGATGATCAAAGTGATAGTTCTCTGGATAGTGAAGAGGGAAATCGTGCGGGAGTAAAAGGTAAAAATTTGGTCGCCGAAACTCAAATGGAGATTGAAGAACAAAAACTAGATGAATTTGGAGTCAAAGAAAAACAAGGTAAAATGAGTTTTCTGTTCTATGAGAAGCTTGCTAAACTGAAATGAAAACCGTCTCGTCAAACCAACAGAAAATCAACCTGAAAACAAACGAAAAGTCCTGTCCGCAAATCCAAATTCTAGCAAACCAAGCCAAGGAAGTATTTCTTTAAACTTAGTGGACTACGGTAATTATCTTTGATTTTGAGAATCGCCATTGAAAGTTAATAAGGTAAACAATATTATCAGACTCTGACTCTGATTCAAACTCCAGCCGAGAATACGATGAAAAGGACAAAAGTGCCGAAGTTTCAGAAAATCAACGTAGATATGATGAAAAAATTGCAGAAGCGCATGAGCTGGAAGAAATGAAGGGAGATTCTCCTGCGCACACAGAAAATGAGAAGTTTGTTGATATTAAGGAAATTTCAAAGAAAGTTGAGAGCGTGTTTTCTGGCAGTCTAGATCCAGAAGACAGTGAATTGGTATTTTTTTTTTTTTTTTTATGCCTTCAATTATGTTTCAAAAAGTTTAAATTATGTTTCTAAAAGTTAAATTCTTGTCTTGTAGCAGCCATTGCCCGTTCCCGCATTAGAAGCGACAGAAACGCCAATCAGCACAGATATCAACGGCAATGAAGAAACCACAATGATAACAATACAAATTCCAAAAAATGGGGCATTTCAAGAGTCTGACTATCCTCAGATCAGTGCCGTAGGTCTAAAAAGTGTTAAGGAAGCAATTGCACAAGGGAAAAAGTCTGGAAGAATGCCCAAATATATTACGGTCAAAAGGGAACGGATGGTGAAGAAGGGATTAGTAAAAGGAGGAATTGCAAAAAAGGAACAAAATGTCGGCAAGTCTTCAGTTTTCAAGGGCGTTGGATCATTTTTTAGCAAGTTTTGGAATAGTCTTGGCATGAGACGAGCTTCTCCGGCTGTAGAATCTTCAGATGAAGAATTTATGCAAATGTGAATTTGAATTAATCTTCAGTTTGTTCAGCGGAATTTTTTCAATAAATAAATCCTATTCTCTTTTTCAAAATGGAATAATTTTGTTTTTGGCAACCAAGGCATTCTGATTTTCAATTCTACAAAATTACCAGCATTATAGATGTATATCAATGCTGCAAACTTCAATTCAATAGAATATGGAAACAAATGGAAAAATATAAGGATTGAATTGAAATTTTTTTTTTTTGTTTTTAAGTGAAAAACTGATTCATGATGATTGCAAGTTCACACGCCCCTTTACAACAACCCAGCTTTATTTGGATCCGAAACCGCACTCTTGTGTCTATGCCATCGTCCAACTATAGCATAATCAAGAAAGGTAATAATCATCGAGGAATCAAAAAAAAAAGGAATAGTTAAGCGACTTAACTTGCCTAAACCAACTCCCTCCTTCTGCATTCAGCAACACCTCCCCCATCAAACACTGCCAGTTTGAGTTTAGTAATACCACAAACATGGAATTCACATGGAGAATCGCGCGGATCTAATGTTCTGGCACGCGTGAATCTAACGAGAGTCGAATCATCAACACAGACAGAAAGCGACTGGGGCAAGGACAAAAATGAGATGGATATAGATCAAAACAAGGATAATATTCCCGAAAATTATGATGATCAGATATGCGATTTTTTTAAAGACGACGCCGACGAACTACTCAAATTTGGAGATGAAGCCGGCACTTTTCGTTCAATTGTCGCCGAAACAACAAAAATGACTGGATTTGGCAGTAATTCCCATAGAATCCACTATAAAACAACAACGAAAGCTACGAGAAAGCACATGGATACCCCAATTGCCTATACCAATGAACAAGTTAGTATTATTTTTTTATTTTGCTAATTTTTTGTTTAAATGGATGTAAAACTAAATTAAAAACCGCAATTTGCGAAATAGGAATTACCGCACTTGATCAAAGCTGAGAAATGTAGCTCTCGCTCTTATTTGACCGACAGTGATCAACAGCCAACCACAATCACAATTCCGATACCAAAAGATGGAACATTTGACGAATTAAATTATCCCCAAATCAGTGCGGCAAGTCTGAAGCGTGTCAAAGAAGCTATTGCGGAGGGCAAAAAGTCTGGCAGGATGCCAAAATGCATTGTCGTCAAAAGAGAGGAAATCAGGCGCACTTCATCAAGAAAAGGGGAAATCTCTGGTGATAGAATGTCATCGTGTCTTCTTCCAATGGATATCATTAACCAAGGGGCAAAAACAATTACAATACCAATTTCGAAAGATGGGCATTTTCCAGAGTCTGGTTATCCAGAAATTTGCACTACCAGTTGGAAGTCTGTTCAAGATATGTTGAACCAAGGTAAAAAAGAACGCAAGATACCAAAAAGTGTAGCTGTCAAGAGAGAACGAGTAAAGAAAGGATCAAGAGAAGGAGGAGTTGTAAAGAAATGAAATCATTTTTGAATTTACATCAGTAAACTAAATTCAAGATTTATGTGCCTCAGTAAAAATAAAGATCAACAATTCAAAGCTTAGATATAAATTATTATGCACTTATTTTAGTCTTCAAGACAGCTACTATTAACAGCCAGCCTTTTACTTTCAACGAAAAGCGCAGACGATCGACACAGGTTGTATAACATAGTCATTTTCAATTAAAATCTGGTCATCTTGAATCTGAAAATTTTTCTGTCAATGGATTGAATGGAATGCACCTATTTAAATAAATAAATAATAATAATAATAGAAAATTCTCTTAATTGATTCAAACTACCCAGAATATAAGTGCAGCATTATTGCAGGCGCGATTTTCGTGAAGCGGAACTTCCTTCGATTTCAGCGAGTTAGAAGTGGTTCGTTTATCTTTTTTCAACATATCCTTTTTGTTAACGCAACTCGTCTTTTGAAAAATCTTGAAGCAAGTTTAGATAAATTATTTTTGATTTGATTTTCTCGAAATACTTCACTGCGTGAATGGAATCTGGGCTGGAGAGCTTTCGGTTATACTCTTAAGTCGCCAAATTAAGTTGTGGTATATAAACAACAAGTGAGTGCTCCACCCGCGTCCCAAAAACTGCAAACTTTCCGCACTGTCCAATTAATCATCATTTTTTTCTTCTCTCAAACTCACGCTCTGTAGATTCGATCATCGTTGGACCAACACAAGATTTCAAAAAATTTTTGTGCTGATTTGTCATCAAATTTATTTTCACACTTGCTTCAAGCTATGCAACAGTGTAGTGGACAGCACGGCGCTGGTAGTTCTGGAGAACGAGAAGCGCATGCACTACACCTATCCCAAAGAAGTTGAAAGAGGAAAAATCATAACGAAGAAAACAACTTTGCAATATTAAACAAACCTGGAAGGATTCCGAAGCAGAATAGAACAACGTTCTGCATAGTAGAGTTGATTAATAAACCAATGATGGCGAAAAAGCGGACAAAAAACATATTTGTTTGCATCAAACGCACCAACGCAAAGTCCCATCCACAGCCTTCTTTGATAAGAACGGCAACAGGGGAGAAGGTCAGAGCCAGAATAATCTCAAGAATATCGCCGAGAGTGCAGGTGCTGTGTATAATGTGGTTTAAGCAGATGCTGAAGTTGTTCGAAAAGGAACTCACAGTGACATATTTTCTCAATTGCAATCAAGAATGGTTTGTTTTCCCAGCGTCAAAATAAATTAAACAGTGCGATATCACTGTCTCCCATTTGCTCACAACAATAACCCAAAATTCGTCGTACTGTTGTTGCATACAGAATTGCAAAACAATTATTTACCCTTTCCAGAAGTCACTTGTCAAAGCCAAAATGCAGGGATATAGCACAATGTGTGTCACACTTCTCAACGCCAAAAATCAAATTTTTGAAATTAGAGTAAAATGCTCGAGGTGAGGGTTGAACTCACGGCCTTCGGCGTGCATACGCAGGATTTCTGCCTATAAGACCGACACTCTAACCACTGAGTTACACGAGCTTGTCTATTTGAAACGGAAATTAATTAATTTACCTTAACTTCAACTCGAAATTATTACTATTATATTATTATTTTATTATCATATTATCTTTTATTCTCCTTTATTATTCTTCTATTTGTCAGCTGCAAGTTCTTTTCCATTTCACAATTTTCTTTATGAAGTTTTTGCTTGCACTGCCCAAAAATTCTATTTCACTTTGTTTCAGAAAGGATCCTGACACTCTATAAATTCAGTGTTATTGAAGTTAAAATAAACAGAGAATTCTTTATTGAAAACTTCAACTTCACTTTGCTTTAGAACAAAAAGGAAGACCTCGCTGTGTGAGACACAGCTCAAGAATATTCGTCGCTTTGCTTGTTCCAAGTTAACTTCGCCCACTTGGAATCTCTTCAATTCTCTCACATTATTTGTAACGGAATCAGTATTCTTCACTGATATGGTGACAAATCAATACTTTCCCACATTTTTCACATTTCAAATTCTGTTCTGGAAAATTCTTCAAGCATCAACACAACAACTAAGAACAACAATAAAGACCTTATTTTACTTCCATATTATTCTTTCATCATTACTTTGTCAATCTTTCAATTATTATCCCTCCCTTTAATTCAACCCTTTAATTCAACTTTTTACTTTATTTTCTTATTTCTTCATTTTTCTCTGTTTTTCTTTATTTTTCTCTTTCTGGAAACTCCTTTATTTCTATTTCAAATCCAAAACTATAAATTCGAAACTCCTGAATGAAAATAAAAAGAATCTTCTTGAAAACTCAAATCTTTGGCTCTTAAAACTACTAACTAGAGGCTCATTCTGTAACATTTCGTAGCACCAGCTATAAGAACCTCTCTCTTCTGAATACTTCTACTGCTACTACTACTATTACTACTTCTACTACTTCTACTACTTCTACTACTATCCACATTTTTTCATCATGGATCTTACTATGAACACTGAGGAAACTATTGCTTTGGATGAAGCTGTGAGATGCCTCATTGCTCAACAACAAGCTCTACAACAAACAATTGCTAATCAAGAAACAAACCTGGAAGCCTTCCAACATACTATTACTGAACAACATCAAGTTATTAACCTTCTGACAGAAAACTCAATGCACTTGATCCCACTATTGGAAGCTCTCAAAATTTTACTATTGGTCTCAATTCATCACAAAAAATATGCTTATCTGACTTTAAGATGCCTTCTGTCAAGCCCTTGGAATTTTCTGGAAATTTTAAAGGTAAAACTGGTCATGAACTTCAAAACTCTCTTGATGACTACCTGAACCGCTCCTTGGAACTATGCCAACTCTACAACTTTGCAAGAACTATTGGGACTGCTACTCACGCTGGACAGCCAACCTATGTTCAATTTGTCTCATCTGGACTCACAGGATGTGCACGCATTGCCTGGAGACAACTTACTGAACAACAACGCACTGAAGCAACTTGGGACTTCTGTAAACAATGGATTCAATGTACATTTAGTTCAACTTTAACTCTATCACAAGCTGTGGAAACTATGGAAGACTTACATCAAACTGGAGCTGTTACTCAATACTCTGCTGCCAAACTTGTCTCTGCAATCTCTGCTGCTGGTGTCACTTATCCTGAACAACATCTGTGTTAAATATCTTAATGGACTCAAGCCTCATCTTCAAACTATGCCTGATCTCTACTGGATCCATAATGACTTGAGAAAATTACAACAAGAAGCTGAAACAATTGACGACCTTTATTTTTGCTGCAATTGCAAGCCACAGGCCAAAATTCGGCCCACCAAACATCAGAACGCCAGTATTAGTGCCCTTTCAACACATTTCCACAACTCAGTGATCCAATGGAAATTGAGTCCAACAACAACAACAGCCCTTTCAACACCTTACACCTGAACAGAAACAATTTTTTTGTTCCAAAAAATGGTGTGTCTACTGCCAATCTAAACAACATGACACAGACCATTGTGACAAACTCAAGGCTCGCCAAGCTTCACAAAGCAACAATATTAAGTCTTCAACATCCAAACCAAGCTTCAAGAAAGCCTCAATCATCCATGCTGCCCAAACCATTGAAGAACAAACTATTGACAACTGTGCCATCATCAAACATTAACACTGTTGTTAACACAGGCTCTTCTACCATGCCAACAATTTCTACTGTACCTGAACTTACTACTGTCTCTATGGACCCACTGATTGAAAACAGCTCTATCAAAACTATCCAACTTTTGCTCCATCACGTTGAAAACAGAACTGATCAAGTTGGACTGCTCATTTGCGAAGGCCAAGTAAATGGACATCCTGCCAAGATCCTTATTGACTCTGGAGCCAACCAAAGTTTCATCAAAGCAAGTCATCCTTCAATCAAAGATAACCTTGTCACTACTGCTCAATCCCTCATTGTCAAGCTTGCTGACAAGTCGACTGTCACTGGCAAGACCACTAAACTACTTAAGTTGTCTGTAACTAGAACAAACTTCCAGGGCCATCACTCCTTTACTGCAGTACCATCTTTGGTCTACGACGTCATTTTAAGCAAAAACTGGCTAAATAAACATAATCCAATGATTGATTGGCCTACAAATGGCATTCAAATCAAGAACTACTCCTGGTCCTGTACTTTACCAAAACCGCTACCTGAGATTATGACTGCCAAAAGCTTTGACAAGCTCTTCAAAAAGAAAGCTGACAAGAACTCAACTTTTGGCATCCTAATTCCAAAACCAACCACAAGCCACACAATCTCAAGCCAAGCAGCAAATACTTTAAAAACTACCACTGACAGCAATGACACCAATGCTGTGGCAAAGGAAGCACTCCATCCTGAGATCTACAAAATTATAAATAAATACCCTACTTCAAGACCAACTGACCTGAAAATTGAAACTGAACCTAATTTCAAGCCACCATTCTATCCAATCTATCCAATGAATGCAAAGGCACTATCTACACTTAAAGAAGAACTGGACTTTCTCCTCAAGAATTCTAGAATCAAAAACTCAATTTCACCATATGGTGCTCCTATCTTCTTTGTCAAACAACAAACTAAGGTTAGTATTTGACTACTGTGCTCTAAACAAAATTACACACAAGAACCAAACACCTCTGCCAAACATCTTGGAATCACTCAACTGTCTTGGCAAGTCAAAATACTTTTCAAAACTTGACCTTGCTTCTGGATATCATCAAATCTGTATCTCTGAAGAAGACACTCCTAAAACCGCTTTTTGTACTAAATATGGACACTTTGAATGGCTAGTCATGCCATTTGGACTCAGCAATGCTCTTGCTACTTTCCAAACCATTATGAATCAAATATTCTGTGATATGATTGATCTCTTTGTCATAATCTATTTGGATGACATACTCATCTATTTTATTACTCTGGAAGAATACTTCAAACATCTGGACCAAGTTCTCCAAAGACTCCAAGAAAACAACTTCCATGTCAGACTGCATAAATGCTCTTTTCTCACTGACCAACTGGAATACTTAGGATACAACATTTCCAAAGGACACATCAATGTCCTACCATCAAGAATTCAAGCAATTAAAAATTTTGATGAACCACACTCTTATACAGATCTCCGAAGCTTTCTAGGACTAGCTAACACAATCCACCGCTTTGTTGAAAAGCATCCTGCTCTACTTGTTCCACTATCTGACATTCTCAGAGGACACAAAACTGTACCATTTGAACAAGTCTTGGACTTACAAGCCAAGAAAATCTTCCTTCAAGCCAAGAAACATCTTTCTGACCCTAAATTTCTTGCCATGTTTGACCCAAGCAAGCCTGTTCATTTCTATTGTGACTGGTCTTCTCTAGCTATTGCAAGTTACGTTGTCCAACCAGATGAAAATGGAATTGACAAACCAATTGCCTTCCATTCACGCAAATGTAACCAAGGTGAATCAAAATATCATCCTTATGAAGGCAAAGTACTTGCCCTAGTTGAAGCACTAAGACAACACAGACCCTACATTCTTGGAAATCAAGTCTACATATTCACTGACCATCAATCACTACGCCACATACTGGACCAACCCAAACTAAGACCTGTATACCACCGATGGATTGCTGACATACTTGCCTATGCCTTCTACATCTAATGGCAACCTGGCAAATGGAACAAGATTGCTGATGCACTTTCTTGTCTCTCTCACACTAAGGAAATTGCAATTCAAGTCTCTTCAAACAATGACACTTCTACCATCTACACAATTCAAGCCCCGTCTACAGCAATGCTCAATCTTACTGAATTGACTCTCACTGATGACTTCATGACTGAAATCAAGGAAACAACACCTAATGATCCTGAATTTCAAGAATTCTCCAAGTACTTAATTGATCCTGAAAAACCAGAAACTTTTGAAAATAATCCTGCTACTGCACCACCTCACATACACTCTCAAATTTTATGCTACAAGCTCAGAAATGATTTTTTATACTACGTTGACAAGACTCATGCAAGACTTTTGTACCAAAACCACTCAGACATTTAATTATTCAAAAGACTCACTCCTATGGACCTGTGATTCACAACAACTAGGAACGCACTGCCAAAAGAATTACAAGTTACTTTCACTGGCCAAAGCTTAGTTGTGATGTCCAAGCCTTTGTTCAAACGTGTGATTCCTGCCAACAACACAAGATTGCAAGAAGTCTACCTTATAGATTACTCCAACCTCATGAAGTACCACCTTACCAATAGCACACAATTTCTGTTGACTTCATGACTCACTTACCAACAACTACAGCTGGAAATGACACAATGATGGTTGTTAATGATTCTGGAACCAATAAAACCTGAATCTCTGCCCTCAAGGGAACTGCCACTGCTTGTGACATTGCCAACATTTTTGAAGCTGAAATTTTCAAACACCATGGAATTCCCAAGCACATGATCTCTGATTGCAACAACAAATTCATATCAATATTTTGGAAAGAACTCTGTCACTCTTGATAAGTTTCCAGTTGTCAGTGGGTTTAATTCAGACTTCTAAGTTTATTCTTTAAAGCTTATTATAAAAACAAAAAGAAATAAAGTCCTTTTATGTGTTTTCGTGTGCAGTTTTATATTTGAATTGCCAACATGGCAGTTTTCTTTCAGTTTCCATGTTTTTCCAAAACAAGAAAAATTTTCAGTTTGAAAAAGATGCCTTGAAACACATCTTCTGACAAACAACAACATAAAGCTGTGTTGGCTCAGGAAACACACTTCAGCACAGCTTTCTGCTTCTGAATTAAGTTGTTGGTTATGTGAGATAATAAAGAATGTTTCTATTGTTTATTAGAGCT
>JADGJH010000203.1:0-25472 GCA_027596945.1 Physocladia obscura
CAAATATACAATATGCTGATGGTTTTCTGGAATTGTTTGCAGAACACATCTTGGGCTTCATCCAAAAAAGATAGAGGGTGTGTAGTGAAGTATTCCACTAACCATTGCTTTTGTAATGCAGAAAACTTGTGATTGACAACTTTTCGGGACCTTTTTGTCAACGTGGCATTTGATTTGAATTACTTAATCCATCGGGCAATTATTTGAAATGATTTTCAGAAGATTGTCCCAACCCTTTCCATTGACATGCAATGGAAATGGTAGTTGTAGAGGGCATGCGCTTGTGTGTTTGCACTGGCTTGCACAGACATAACTTGAGCCCAGAGTGATTCCATTGAAAACTCGGAAAAATTGATGTTTATTTGGAAAAAAGACATTTTCAAGTGAAATGACATTATATTTGTGTCTTTTATTGTTGTTATTACCCTCCATTTCCAAATAGCCTCTATCAGTATCCTCCCAAATAGCTCAAATAGTCTTGGCTAGCTCATACCTGACGCAACATAACTATAACACTATCAGGACCAGTATTATTTCCACAGCAAGCTTGTACATTGCACAAATTCAACTGCCTGCACTTAGCCTCATAAATCTTTGTTAACTTGGCAAACTTTCGCAAGTGGTGTAGATCGCAACATTCTGGAATTCAAATCACCCATCTGTCGTTTGTTGCCATTGCACGCATGACTCTTCCAACAGTCGGTGTTTTTGTTGCCATTATCAACAGCACCACAAACGATACAATTTTTCTTTGCACAACAGCAATCATGAATGATCAAAAAGACATATCGGTATGTGTTGATTATATATTTATGGTTATATGCTATCTGTTTGTTTTCTTTTTTTTTTTTATTTCTTTTTTCCCACCAAAGAATAAGATAAATTATCTATATTTATTTCTGAATCGTATGAGGCGATGAGTAATCAAAAAGAGGTGTCAAAAAAGGAAGAGACCGAGAAAGGCAGCAGTAACAACGAGGGACTTCCAGGACGGACGAAAAGCGGCGGAGGTGGAAGAAGCGGGTAGCGCACTGATGGTTGCGGTAATTGCAGGAGAGTTTGCAGTGGTGGATGTAGTGAATGTTGTGCTGGTTGTAATGGTCGTTAAAGAGGGCGAGTTGTAGCCGCAGATGGTATTGTTGGCTGCAGCCAGCGGGGTGGTGGCGGTGGAACTGTCCAAGAAGGAACACGTGCCAATGTCGGCCGCATTGTCGGTGCCGTTGGTGACCCAGACAAAGTAGGTGCAGTCGGCCACGATGAGACACGCCGGCCCGCACAAATCAGAATAGTCGACCACGCTGCCCAGCTCCTTGCCGCCGCTCCACGTGCACCCCGTCGCCCATGCTCCTTCCCCGCTGATGGTCCAAGTTCCTGTGAAAGCGGCCGTCATGCAATTTTTCACTGAAAATTCTCTCAATTTAGCGAAACTTGGAAAGCATGACTAATGAAATAATTAGATTTACTTTTTGGAAAAATAAGTTGAAAATTAATATATTGCAGAATGACAGGAGTTATTTTGAAGACCAAAAGACACATGGCATTGTTTGGTTTGACGACAATATTGACTCCAATATTTTCACCAACCCTCCTTACCATCAGAATCTGAAAATGGCGTGTACATTCTCAGCAACAAAAATTGCCTTTACGCACTATTATTGTTGCCAATCATGATTACCTCTCAACACAATATTCCCAAATAAAACACAATCTCAAAGCTGGTTATTTTTACCACTACCTGCAGTATAAAGAGATGAAATTAAATATTTTTATCAGTTGCAAACACACTCAGAATGTGTCGTGGGTGCAGGATGGGGTGAAAGGTACTAACTGTTGCAAATGTTGTAGTGGTCAATAATAATGCATTATTTCTTGCCACCGTGAGCATCTTTTCTGCAGATATCCACACTTGCATTAAATAGTTTGTGGTTAGGGTAGTCGCTATAGTATCTGTTCCACAGCAATGTGCCAGCCTAAAAAAATTAAAAACAATAGAGAGCATCAACAGCATTTTTAAAATGCAACATATAATATCGAAATAATTTTTCAACATATTGATGCAAAGCTGTTTGCTTTTTTATTATCTTCTTTGTTTCTAACTTCTTTAATTTATATTTCAGAAATATTTATTACTATTCGGGGTAAAAACATAAAATATCAAATGAATTATTGGAAGAAAAAAAAAAGAACCAAGGGATAATTAAATTTGCTAACAAAGTTAGTTGCAGTCAACAATGTACACTACTTTTGACACGCCTTAATCGAACATGACTGGCAAACCAATTGCCATCTAAAAGTTGCTTATCAATACTACTACCACTATTACTGCCAATTGCAGTCTGTTTGGCTTCGATCCAAGACTCATAAATGCAATCCATTGCATTGCCCGCAGCCCATAATGCATACATTGTCTTTGGAGAGAATGTAATATCAAAAGTGTGGTGCGCTCCAGGTACTTCCAGGTATCCAACAGGAACAGTGTTTCCTGTTTTTTTTTGGGAATAAATAATCAATACTAGAAAATATGTATACAAAAATATATACCTCTACATAATTCAGACACAAAGTCACGAACAAATTCGGCTGGAACTATATTATCTGCATCCTAATATTCAAAACGGAAAGAAAAAAAAAAGTTTGGTAAGCAGGTATGGACTTTTTGATTGCATGGATACTAGTTGTTTGAATCCATGCATTCTTTTTTCCTTTTCTTGGCTCGCTTTCCATTATTGCATTATTTTTCTTTATTTCTTGCTCACTACGCTAGCACTCAACTTTTGCCTTATTTTGGTATCTTTTCTGCTCGCTGCGCTTGTAAAAAAATAATGAAAATCGCTTCTCATGGAATATAGAATAAAAACTCGCATTATTTCCGTTTCGCTGATGCTCGGTTTCAAGATAAATTTTCACTCGGCTAATTTTTTCTGGATGGTCTTCATAACTCACCCCCTGAACAATAAAAAACGGAGGAACAGAATTTTTTCGTTGATCCAAGGAAATTGTTCGAATCAAATTACTCGGATCGGCCCAATTGCTCCTACTCATTCCAAACAGGGATTGTGACTCAATTTCTGACATTCCAACAACAATTTCCATGAATATTGGAGTAGTCACGATATTCGCACGCACATGGCCAACTGCGGGATATAAAGCCAAACACGCTTGAACACTCGTATCGAAAGATTCGAATCCCGGCTGAAACTGCGGCCACCCATCGGAAGTCAAAGCAACAAGAGTGCACAAATGCCCACCAGCACTGCCTCCACTAATTGCAATGAAATCAGGATTTCCGCCGTGAATTTCGGGATTCGCTTTGGCCCACCGAATAGCGCGTTTGATATCCACAAGCATATCAATAAGACTGTATGTAGGCGCCAAACGGTAGTTGATGTTTAGGACGACCCAATTTTCGGTGCTGGCGAAATGGTAGCAGATGGGTAGGGTGGGCCGTTTGTCAAGCATGCACCATGCGCCACCGTGAACGTAAATTAGAATAGGGCGGTTGCGAAAGCCAGTTTTTTTGCGGATGACGTCCAGTTGCAGATATGGCAAGATTTTTGGGCCACCTGATGATTCTATTTCGTCGGCGGTCGCGTAAGTAACTGTGATTTCGAAATTATTCCTGGGTGCACAATCTGTGACCAGACTGAAAATACCACTCACTGTTGCCGATGCGATCAACATCCCACGGCTTCCAAAATAGACCAGCAAAGCCCTGCAAGATAAAACCAAGACTGATATTCACTGTTTAATAAAAAAAAGGAATATCGACGAATAAATGACGAACTTGAATGGAGAAGGGGATGATGACAATGGCAATTGTAATGCTTTGCTCGGAGCCATGAGGCGCATTGAATCGCGGAAAGCAGAAGCAGCGTTATGGGCAGCACCGCGAACACGGAAAGAAGCGGCGAAAACGAGCAGCTGCGAAATGGCGAACAAGCGGCCAACAAAGTCCGAACGGCGCAAGCCCGACCGGCGCGTGTGCGGCAGAGGACGGCGCGCACGCACGGCGGCCAGCAGCGCCGCCACCGCGGTCCACAGACTCAGCAGCGCATCGGAGCCGCCAAGCCCGGCGCCCATCAGCGGCCAGTTGAGCCCGTACAGCACCAGGCTGCGCCCAAACACGCGCTGCAAGGCCCCGCTTGGCACCGCCGAAACTATGCTCAGCGCGATCTGCGCCAGTTGCAGCCGAACAAGCAGCCCCATCAGTTTGCTTTTTTGCTGCGTTTACTAATCTAATCAAACCAAATTTGTCTTATTCCAAACTGTCCTTGTGCCACCCAAGTGTATCATTTCAACATCTCGCTTTCACAAACCGCTGTTTATTTATATTGGACCACTATTTCTCCAGAGGATGATAAACCTTTGCTCTTTATTACCAATCAAAAGCTGCTGGCCATGAAACTCAAAATTTTTCTTGTATGACTTTAAAAATTATGAGGGTTTCGAAACTGTGTAAGTAATACAATAGCGATCTCATCCATAATTTAACAGCTTTTTTCTCTTGCACTAGACTTGAAATATCACATTTCGAATAGCTATTGAAACTTCTTAACATTCAGTTTGTGTTTAACAAAGCAAAAATAGCAATTTAACAAGCCTTAAAACAAGCTTAGTTTCAGACCTTGCCCATATAGATTGATATATTCTGCGGCGTTTCGGTTTCTTTTTGTTAACATCCATGCTACTTGAGACAACAAACAATAAATCCAAATTATATCAGCACCTCAAGTGATTCTGTGCAGACATTTTCTGAGTCCAGTGTGAGTTTTCTATAATAATAAAAATACAGTTCAATCAAAGAAGAAGAAGAAGAAGAGCAAATACAGACACAGGTTCAACATAAAAATGCCAACTGATCAATACTGACTGATTCAACATTTAAATTTTCAGATTTTTTATTTATTTTATTTTTGTATTGCTTTATGTCTAAAATTATTATAGCTTGGTTATTTTAACTGGTATGGATTTATTATTTTTGAGGTTGGGAAGAATTTTGCAGGAGGGGACAGTCATCCTCCTCCTCAGCGGAATCATGTTTGCTGTGGCAAAAAAATCTGCCTCTGTTTATAAGAAAATTGGCATGTAACAAAAACAACTTCACTCTGTCTGACTTTGATGGCTCATTGTAATTGTTCAGATAAATAGCAAAAGACAGATTGGCAAACAAACTGATTTTTTTAGCAGTAATTTGTATGATTGTATTGTTTCAATTGTGACTTCAAATTTTAACAGTTACGAAAGATTCTGAAATTGGAAGCTATGTAAAATCACTTGTATGTGATTCATACAATCCTTTCAATCTTTTTAATCTACATCATAGTGATTTTAATGGAATTTACAGATACTGTCACTGACTTTATTACATACTAAGCAGAAATTAAAAGCAACAAAGATCAATGTGAAATTCAGCTTAGTTGTGGCATTGCAAAACTTGATATCTACCATTTTTTTTCAATTAAATCAACCACAAATTGGTAAAGTATAAAAAATTCAAGCTGTATTGAAAGATGAATTAGCTCTTTATTGAAAGAAATGACTCAATTTACTTAAAAAGTAAAGAAACAAACAGTGGACTTGCCATTTCCATCATTAAGCAAAAGCTTTGTATTAATGCAATGAAAGTTTTGGATGGGGAAGAAAATGGCAAGATTTATTTTAAAGAGTGTTTGGAATTTTTGCGATGGACGATTTTTGAACTCTGGAAATCTAGAATAAAGAAAAAAGAGAATTCTGCTAAAAATCTTTACCATACACAATCATAAATGGAGATTGCAACAGTAATGTATTTCTGTGCAGAAGGTCCATTTGTGAGCTGCAAAAAGGTTAATAAAATTTACTTTGTTTATACATAGGCTGTAACTTGCAGAAGGTGATCTAGTCGTCAAAGTCAAATATTCAAAAGGTCAAAATGCATGCAAAGACTGAGAAACAGATTTAAATTTATAAACTTTCTAGTATCAAACTTGAAATTGAAGGGAAACAGCCATGGTTGTCATTGTCATCTGCTATTGTCACTGCTTACTTGTGCCATGCCAATTATTCGATTTGCCAAATACTCCATCCCCAAATCACTGATTCACCAAATAGCTACTTCACTGAACTGTTTTGATTTCATTATTGCTCTGGAATTGTACTGTGAAGGCTTCATAATCAAGGTGCGTTGCTTAGATTTCTGAGAGTAAAATTAACATGTTGCATTCATGTGTGTATTGCTGACGAAACGGAACAATTGGTGTGAAGAGTCTACAGTCGCTTACAAAAAATTTTGATGCCAAACAAAAATAAAAATAAAAATTTTTGACTTCACAGCCAGAGACCCCTGCTTCACAGCACCTCTCTGATTACCCTGATCATATCGCCCAAACTCAAAACACCAGTCGGAACTCCAAATCCGTCAACAATCCACAATCGATGTACTTTACTCTCCACAACCTTCTCAACTGCATCCCCAAACAACACATTCCCCGAAACAACCCCCTTTAATACTCTCCGATGCCCACTTCCACCACCTCTGCTATTCTTCTTCCCTACAAACTCCAAAAACTCGCCTACAGTCATTTCCTGCGACAGCAATAGCGCCTGTATCATGTCCTGTACGTCACCGCCGGCGCGCTGGGTCGGATCGTCCGTCACTCTGTTTTCAACAACAAGCACGCGGAAATCCGACACGGAAATGGTGTCAGCAAGAATTCCAGTTTGTGCATCAATAACGGGAACAGCCATGAGATTTTGGTCTGCAAGCTGCGTAAGCACTTGAACGACGGGCGCAGTTTTTTCAACAGTCCAGAGCGTTGCTATAGATGATGCGGTTAATTGTGCAATTGGTGTGCGAGCAAGTGCCGCGAGTTTAGTATTGATATTGTTGCTGTTGAGAAATGGCGCAAAGTTTGCAATTATGTCCGATTGTGAACACATGTGATATCCAGGATGCACCGAAGTAGACGGAACAGAAACTGGTACGAGAAATCGGTGGACGCCTTTACTAAGCGGTTCGAGAGCAAGTTTCAATGGCAGAGAAGGGTTGGCAATCCACAAAGTTTGCGATTCTCGGTTTTGTCCAATAATGTTAACCACGCGAGTTTTCTCAGAAAATGCTTTGAACCCTTCACTGTTGTTCGTATTGTGTTTGGCGAGGAAGACAATCATGTCCAGAATCGTGATTATCCCAATGTATATGTTATTTGCGTCTTTGAATATCGTTTGCGAACCACCTGCGCCGATCCAGTGGTCTTTTTGGCCATACACGACGATTGCTTGATTTAGTCAATGAAAAATTTTGAATTAGAAAGATGTTGCGACGCGTTTCAATTCTTTTGGTCTTTTATTTTTTTTCTTCTTGTTTTGTTACCAGTTACGTGATTCTGATTCATCAAATGGAGTGCATTGGAAACAGAAGAATGAGCTTCAATGTCAACAAGCGGCTTGAGTTTCTCCGGGGAAAGGAGGCTTGTGAATGTTGCAGCGGAGATGTCTGTCATGAGTAATTGTTTGTCAGGATTGTTCTTTGAGTTTCTGTTTTGAGAGAAAATATGTGCAGTTTTGAGTCACTTCGTGAGGAAGAAAGGATTCAGTGACTCAATGTGAGTTCTCTTTTTTACATAAATGCCTCTGTAAAAAAAACTTCGGGTTTGCTTTCGCGTATTGAATTTATCGTTTGAACAAAAATATCTGCCGGAAGCGGTTACTCAAACTTGCAAATACTGGTTAGGGTTTCTCCCTTTTGAAGGTTTCAAAACTGATGTGAAATCCAACTCAATTTCATGACTCATTCCAAGTCATTTTCGAACATTGCACTTGTTTCACATAATTCATAAACACCAGAACGAAGGAAATTTTACTTCCGAAAAAAGGGAAGCGCCAGCAAGCCAAACGAAGAATCTGGAACTAGTATTGCCAAGCAACGATTATCTCGGACGAAACCTTGCATACTGCTTACTTGCTTCAACACGACATACCACCATGCTTCTCAAAGCTCTCAGCTTGCTTTCCAATGAACTATTCACAATTCCACGGCACCACCCGTCCTCTGCAGAACTCGAACAGACTATCACGGCATTGCTTGATCGACTTAAGCTTCCTCTTTTGAATATAACCCTTGTAAGTGCTTATCCCTCTTGTCATACTAAGTCAAGACAAGAATATTTACCAACGCCACCACTACCACCACCATAAAAGCCTCCAGTTGCGCCTATCGAATTCTACAAGATTCATGAATCGCAAGATTTCGAGATTGGCGTGTTTGTGCTGAAACAAGGGGCAACAATGCCGATTCATGACCACCCAGGAATGACAGTTTTCACGAAACTAGTGTACGGCGAGCTTCACGTTAAAAAATACGAGCTTATTCCAGCGGCAAAATCAGAGACGACAGTAATTGCAGGATTGGATGATCATGATAACCAATGTCGATATGCGCGGATAGAAACGGATGAAATTTGTAGTAGTGATTCTCTACCATCACCAACAATTTTCAAGATAGTTCCAGGTGATGAAGGTGCAAATTTACATTCTTTTACGGCATTGTCGAAGTACGCGGTGATTTTTGACGTTATGGGACCCCCGTATGCTGATGGGGAACGCAATATAACCTATTATAGGGAAAAAATGGTATTCAAAGTCCAACCAACGATGACAACAACAAAAATAGAAGATAAAAAAGTTGAATCAATAAAACGACGGCCGCAGCAGGCGTTAAAACGGAAGCGAGATGAAGTTAACGGTCACGGAGATGTTTTTGTTCGTTTGGACGAAAATCCAGATGATGATTTAAATCAACAATCAGCCCTGAAATACCCAATGCTTTTACCACCATCACCGGCGTTTTCTTCATCTTCAGTTTTTGCCCGTGAACTGCCATCAAATAACCAGTCGCGGCCATCTTCAGCGTCAAAACCAGCAACACCTCCAAAAACAACTGACATAATGCCAGCACAAGCGGAAAACTTTGCATCATTATTGTTGCCACAAAAACACACAAAGATTGCTATATTGCAACCGGATGGGTCTGTGGAACTTGAAATTGTAGAACGGAAATATAATGGACTGTCTGCGAATGATTACAAAAAACTTCTCTCGAAATTTAAAACCCGGAAGCAACGTTACGTTGCTGGTGGTATTAATAAGGCCCAGGAAGTGATAAGGGTCTGTAACAATATTGCCGCAGCTGTTGACAAAATTCTTGAAAGCATGGACATTTGAAAGTTTATAATTTTATTTATTTGGGCATTAGATTGACATTTAATTTCCTTTTGTTTACTTTTTATTTTTATTTTTATTTTTTTGACGATGATATAAAGTTTCCAACTGTCAGTATCTGCCAAAAGAATCGAAAATGAGAAAGAAACTTGCCGTATTTATTCCGAGAGTATCTCTCACCTTCCAGGAAGTTTGTAGCTGTTGTTTTCCGTATTGTGTTTTGTTTGGATGACGTTCGTGAATGTATAATTTATGCCGATATTCTTTGTTGCTTCCTCTTATATTTTTTCTCTTCATATCATATTTCTTTCCACTTAGTCTAAGCTAAGACGCAGTTTTATTTTTTAAATTTCATAAAAGGACTGATGACTGTTTGAGCAACTGGTAACTACGTTGGTACTTCTTACACTAATAATAGAAATCAAGGAGGAGCACGAAAAGAATAACGAAATGTTTAAACTGATGAAACAAACAATGCAAAAAACAAAAATTGTGAGTTCAACAATCAATCAATCAATCCAGTAAAAAATTTCGCTAATCTCCACGAAAACTCAAGTTCCACTCGGCTATTATGCCAGCCTCAATGGCAACCTCAACTTCAGCATTAGCATTAGGTGACACGTCCGGCCGCACAGATGATGACTATAGCGATGACGAAAATGGCTTGGCAATTCGTGTCGTCGAATTCAGCAACACCAGCAATACTGGTATCAAAACTAGCAGAAGCAGCAGTATCAAAAGTAAAGAATTCGGCAATATTATCAGCACATTGGGCAAACGCATTAGTAACGGTGTTACAAAACACGCGATGCTTTCTCTGCCAACCCACATACCGCCCTCCGCCACTGCCATCGCAACCATGGCCAATAACAACAGCAACGCAAGACGTACTACGCCATCGCCACTGCAACCTTCACCGCAACTTGCACCGTCGTCGCTGGCATCGGCGTCGTCTTCGTTGTCCGGCTCAGTCTCAGCTTCATCACTTTCTGCTATTACAACAAACTCTTTCACCAACAACAACATTGGCAACAACAAGAGCATATCGAGCCGTATCAGTAACTTTATTAGCAAAAAGAAGAACAACAAGAATCAAAATAGTTTATTTCGCAAATTCCGAACGCTTGATGCAATGGATAATAACAGCAACAGCAACGAGACCAATAATATTAACTCTATTGAAAATAAAAATCCTCATGAATCATCGCTCATATTTGCCGCAAGTCTCTTCCCCGACGCTGATCCAGACTGGCTCAAGCTTCAGCTTCGAACAGCAAATTCTCCGAGAGACGCCGTAAACACAATATTAGAACTGAATGGTGTCTATCCGAAACGCCAGACGGACTCACATTGCAAATTCGAATTAAATTTGACAAATAGATTGGTTGGTAAAGATGAAAATCACGACGATTGCCAGGAAGGTGAAGAAGACAATATGGAATGTGGTTGTTGCTATATGTATTTACCAATCGAAAAAATGACGCAATGTGAAGATGGCCACCTGTTTTGTCTTGAGTGCGCAAGGCGTGCAGCCGAAAATTTGATTGGATTGAGTAATTACCTCCTTTTTTTAACAAATTCTTTTCTTTACATTTTTCCCTTACTCATTCAGGAAAAACTGCACTGACATGCCTTGAAACTGGCGGATGCAAATTCCTTTTCCCGCGAGTTGAAATTGTTCGTTTCTTGACTCCTCTTGTTCTCTCTGGCTATGATCGCCTTGTTCAAGAAGAGAATTTGCGTATAGCCAGTATTTCGGATCTTGAAAGCTGCCCCTTCTGCGACTTTGCTATTATCATGCCAACAGACCGAAATATTGACAAATTGTTTGCATGCAAGTCAGAGTCTTGTGGTGTTATAAGTTGTCGGTTGTGTAAAAAAAAAAATCATATTCCGCAAACATGTAATGGTATTTACTCATTTTGTTGCGCCCAAAAAAACTTTCTTTCTAGCTTATTACCTTCCACCCGCTTTATTAGAGGCAGCAAAAGATGATCTTTTGAATTTTCGTCATAAAATTGAAGAAGCAATGACTCAGGCTTTATTACGAAAATGTTCAAACTGCGGGACAAGATTTTATAAAACGGAAGGGTGCAACAAAATGACTTGTTCAAAGTGTAAAACTATAATGTGCTACATTTGTAAAGAGTTTAGTATTTTGCTGTCTGATTTAATCGACCTAATTTTTTTCCCGTTTTGTTAATTCAACAGAATTATTACTGGATACGATCATTTCCGTAGTAAGGACGGATCTAAAAATATGTGTGTACTTTGGGACAATTCAGTAGAACGAAACGCAAAAGAAGTCAAAGAAGCCTCAAAAAAAGCAACAAGAGAAGCAAAACTTTTGAATCCGGAAGTTGAAGAAAAAGACTTACATATTGAAGCTTTTGTTGATCCACAACCGCCAGTTAAATGGCATGCGGTGCCGATACCAGCGCGTAACCGGATTGTTCCAGCAATAGTTGTTCAAAATCAAGACCATATGCCTCAAGTACGGCTTCGACTGGGTCAAGTAGAAGAGCAAAGTCATCAAAAGCATATAGCAGCAGTTGACAGGCATTTGCCAAAAATGAGGCCAAAGCAAGGCGAAAGCAAGCAATGGTACGCAGCTGTGTTTCTTTTTTTACTTCTTTCTCTGTTTTCCTTGTGTTTTTTGTTTCTTTTTATTTCTTTTCTTTCTTGAGTTCAATGTCAGGGGAATTCTATGTTTTTTTTTTGTAATTGTTACATCGGGTCGTTATGTAATTTTTGCTGCAAAATTCTAACGACGGTAAAGCTGCATTCATCTGCTAATTATTGCAGTAAGTATTAAATTTTCGTCAAAAGTGATGTAAATTACTCAATTCTCCTGGTTCAATCAAGTTGCCAAATCGCAAATGGTTTTAGCAACAAGCTGAAAATTATTTCTGCTGTCAAAACGGACGAAAAATTGTTGGCGGTTGTTGATAATGAAGAATTTACGGAGTGTGGATCAACCTTTTTTTGTTTCGAATTTGCAAAGATGGTATGTAAAATGTGGGTAGGATTCAGTTGAAGCTGAAACCTATTATTTCAATCATTTAAAAAAAATATATTAGTGAATTAAAAAATTGGTGAATTAAAATAATTTTAAAAGTAAAAAACAGTAGGAACACAGAATTAATGCACTATTGCCGAAAGTTGTCTGAGGACCAAAAATAAGATTCATTTTATTATTAAAATGAACTTTAATTTGTTTTCAATTTGAACTTTGACTTTTAAGGTTATCAGTGCTTTTTCTCCCAATCGCATGAAAGTGAGTGTGCAGGTAATAGAGAAGGATTTATCTTCTTACTTATTGACGGGCAAAGCTGTGCCATCGTCACCTAGTTGAAATTTAAATTTGATTCCTTAGAATCCGAAGATTCTAGAATTTGATTAGAAAATACTGTGGACAAAATGGACATTTTTTTTTTTTTTTTGCTTGCTTGGCTCAACAGATTCATTTTTTTTAAGACTTAAATAATACGGTCATCACCAAATAATTTGTGACTGTGCGTAGTTGATCTTAAAAAATACGATTAAACTGCCTAGGTGGGGTTTGGGGATTTTGCCAGGCAGACAACAAGATAACAACGGTTAAAAACGGCAGGTTATGGTGGCTTGAATCAAAAAAAAAATTCATGGATCAAGAAAAAGCTTCCCACATGAATCGGGTAGCGACTGGTACATTTCCGATTCCGCGCTCCGAGGTCAGTGACACAACAATGGACACGCCGTTCGGACTTCCGCTTCTCGAAAATTCGGACATGAGTAGCAGCGTGAGTGGTATTGAAACACCAGCGCCCTCCGAATTCGATCCCGAAAGTTGCTCGTTAGCAGAACCAGATCAAAAAATACCGGAGCAAGCACCAGCACTGGCCCGCATCCGGCTCGTTGGTCTTTTCCAAGTAATTCGCAACGCTTTTGTTGTCGCGCCCGAGAATGACGCAGATGTTTTTCTCAAGTGGCTCGGCGCAAATGCCACAAGCCAACAACACATACCGCAACAAACAAACAAAAACATTCAAAGAATTCAAGCCTACAAAACACAGCAACCGCAGAAAACCAGCATTCATACTACCACCAACAGCAAGAACAATAATAGCCACTACGACAACTACAACTATTGTGTCTCCCCCACAGCTACATCGGAAGCTCAATGGAACTACTTTGTTGCTGCGTTTGGAGGTGCTGCAAACTCCCTCGCTGTCCTCCAGCCATCAACTTGCATCAACACCGACTCCTACTTTTGCGGGATCTGCGGTTTACCCTACAAATCCTTCCCGTCCGCCACCCACCACATCAAAACTGTCCACTACAAGGAGCGTAAATTCAAATGCGATGGCTGCGGAAAACTATGGCAAACAAATAACAGACTTACAGTCCATATGAGAAGTCATTCTAACGAAAAACCTTATAAGTGTATTCATACCGGTTGTAAATACGCTGCAAAGCAAGCTTGTGCTCTCACTAGTCATATACTTCGCAAGCACAGATATGCATATTAATAACTTCCAGTAACTCAGCATTACGACTATTTTTTTGCACTTATTTTTCTATAGTTATACATACCAGTCTCGAAGTTTGAGCGAATTTATCCACATACTTAATAAATATACCTAGCATATTTCGTAATTATTTTCAAGTGAGGAGAATGAAAAATAATAATAATAATTGAATATGCCGTTTAATTTTTCAAGAAAAATTGGAAGCTGCTTGGGTTTTTTGTTTTTTGTTTTCACTGCATTATACCAAATGTACATCATGTCCCACTAGCAGCAATATATCCACAAATTGTCTACTGCTCAATAATTGATATTTTTTTTGCATTCCACTGGCTCATTTTTTACATTTTCTGTGCTTGGCTGAGCCTCACCACAATATGCTCTCCAAAATTTTTTAAAGCCGTTCCCAACGTGGTAAAAAGTTCATTCCAATAGCCTAGGAAGACAATCACAGCTTTGTATTCCTTCTAGTGTATTTTAATTTACACATCTGTTGGTTAATTGGAATTGTGCATTTTTGTTTGCATTGTTGCTGGCTTCATTGCTTGTTGGATTTTCTGTGACAATTTTCAACTTGGTCATGCTATTATTGAATTTCATGTGTAGTTTCTTATACTTTTCTGACAGCTGAACTTCAGTAACAACTGCAGCCAAACCCAATACAAGCAACATAAACTTATTTTGAAAATGCTGAAAATTTAATTTACATCAGTTTGACTTCTCATACAACCTCTAGTAATTTGCGAAATAATAGCCGGAGAACAGGGATGAGGTTCCAGTAAGTTGAAGAAATGTAGTAGAAGTTTTGTTGGTAGCTGTACTAAACTAATTCAATATCAGGTTATCAGAACTAAATGACAAAAGTTCGAGATTCGAGTATGAAATAAAGTTCAAGTGGAAGTTTAATGCTTAATGTATACTTTGTTTTTATTTAATAAGACCAATAATAATGTGAAGAGAAAAGTTGGGTTTAAGTAGTTTTTGGAATAGAAAGAAAAGAAAGAAAACGAATAGATGTTTCAAAAGAAAAATTGTTTGAAAGTGGTCGGAAAGCAGTTGGAAACTGCTTGAATTGTTTTTGGGTTCTTGGACGTAATAAAAGGCTCGAGAACGTTCTAAAAATTTTTGAAGAAAATTAGATTGAAAATCTAATTTACATCAAAACCTACAGTTGATACAAAAGTTTTATCAATAGCATTTGATTCTCTTTTATCACAACTCACAGGATGAATGTTAAGTGTTATTAACCCTAATTGTAGAAAAAGCTGAATACCTTTGGAAAATTGTTATAAATTAGATTGCTAATCAAATTTTCTCAAAGAATTTTTCAGAAATTTCTCCAGCCTTCTATTACCTTGAAGAACTCAAAAACAATTCAAGTTATTTCCAACCCCTTTCCACCCATTTTTCTAAGTGTCTTTTATTCTTTTTCTTTCTTTTTCTTTCTACTTCAAAAACTACTTAAACCCAACTTCTTTCTTTTATTATTATGGGTATTATTAAATAAAAACAAAGTATATCTTAAGTATTAAGAACTTTTACTTTAACTACATCCCATACTTCCATCTCAAACTCTTGTCATTTAGTTCTGAGAGACAAAGTATTGAATTAGTTGACTCAAGCCTCTACAGCTACCAGCAATTATACATGTATTTTCTACTACTTATTAAAATCTTACACCTGTTCCCTAGCTACTTTTCAGCAATTTACTTCAAAAATTAATGCAGTTATAAATTTGATAAATTCAAGGTGTATTGAAAAATAAATTCACTCTTTATTCAAATAAAAATTCAAATTGCTCAGAAGAAAAGAAAAGAAAGAAGTGAACTTGTCTTTCTGTCATTAAGTGGAAACTGTGTGTTAATACAATACAAGAGTTTGTGTTGGGAGGAAAATAGTAAGATTTATTTTAAGACTGTTAACAATTTTTGCAATGGCAAATTTTGAGAAATGTAAATCAATAATAAAGAAAAAAGAGAATTTGTTGTTTTTCTTGAAATATCTTTTTTTTGAGTTGTTCAGAAGAAATTGAGAAAACAGGGATGCCCTTCATTTACAAGTTACAACAAAGCACAGCAGTGCAAACATCAGAGCACATGTCCTTTATAACTACTACTTCCACCAAATGGCTGCAAATGAGTCACTTCAATTTACAACAAATCAGAGTGCATTATAAGTTGATGAATCAATTTAAATTAAATGATATGTTAAACTGAAAAATCACCAAAACAGTTGAACAAAAATTCTTCGCACTTCAAAAGCAGTTGGTTGAATATTTTATGGAAACTTCACTTGCATTCCTAGATGAGGCACAGGTGGCTTTTTGCAGACAGTGGAACAAGACTATCAGCATCTCACACATTTGGCATGTGATTCATACAACTGGATTGACATAAAAGAGCTTGGAAAGGTATCAAAGATTTGAATATTATGAGATTTACATATGAGCTAAATTTAATTAATTGGTGTTTACATGATGTCATTTTGAATAAGGTCTCTTTTAACAACTGCAAAATATTAAAGCACTGTGGCTATGCCTTTAAATGAGAGAAGATTCTTTTGAGAGGTGAATATCAACATCTTCTTCATATTACTCTTCTTTATTTCACCAACAGCAATGGACTTCTTAAAATGCTTCAAACCAAAGGCACCTTCAACAAAGTGAAGTTTACTCTGCACTGCATTAAATTAAATCTTGAGCACAAAAAAATGTAAAAATTCAATTTGGATTTTATATGGTGCCAGGATTCATCAATCTCCTGAATTAATTACAAAGCTTCAATCTGCAGCAATAATCCCTTTATTTTTACCAGCATAGTGCTGGTTCTTCAGCCAAATAAAAGTTTTTTCACATCCTCAAAGTAAAACTCTATTGAAATTACAATGTGGGTGCTGTTAGTGCAAAAAATTTACATGTTGTTGCTGCCTTGGCACTGAAGAAATTCAAAAACTTTGACATGCAAGGAATCTTTCACAAACATGACTATCCAAGCACTAAGCAATTTGACCCTCAGATTGCACATAAATAATCAGTCATAAATGTGATTGCAATCAGATATACATAAAGTTTATGTTATTTTCTTTTCATTTATTCATATTCATTAAAACAAAATGAGAGTTATCTATGTGATCTGGGTCAATATCACTTTCACTTTCACTTTCTTTGTTGTTTTTATTGATGTTGCTGGTTGTGTTTGCTGTAATGCCATTGATGATCATGCCACTGCTTGTGCTGTTACAAATCACCAGATGCAAAATTTTCTGAAATACTTCCAAAATTTGTTTGTTGGCATCTGTAAATTGTTTCATATTCATTTGTTGGTCAATGTGCTTGAATGTTGTTTTGAACTTCCTGTAATGCTCATCAACAGTGGCTAATACATTTTCAGCAATGACAATTGATCTACTGATGCAATGAAGCTCCTCAGAATTTCCAACTTGCCTACCAAACAGAAAAGCCAAATTGTTTTGAAGCTGACCAAAAATAGCTGTTGTCATTTCCTCAATTAGTACAGTTGCAAGCAGCTGACTTGCATAATCATACTCAATAAATGCTTGGGTTTTGTAATGTGATGCTTGGCATGGAGCTTTGCAATAATTGTAATGATTGTGGCTTTGTTGAGAGCTCCAAAATGGTCTCAGCAATTTGCAGACAAAATCAGAATTTCACTATTTAATTTGTTCCATTTTTTTTGTTGCAAATAACAATGAAAAGTAAACAAAGATATTGCATTGGCCAGTTTCGTCTGATTTCATGAAGTTTCAAAAATTAGTGGCTATGAATGGTGTCATGTTTACATGGATTGCTATTTGATTCAAGTATATTTAAGTCAGAGGTAGCAATTTAATAAATGAATTACTTACTTGCACCAAATGAGTATTTGCAGGAATCTTTTCTCAGCTCAACAAAGCAACCAAACTTGTCAAAAGTGTTAACTTTGAGAAATTGTCATGAACTGAAATAAAGAAGTTACTTGAGCTATTTTAAATAGAACCTCATTATAAGTCAATAAAAAGGATCCTCCATTTTATCTAATGCATACTTGCCAGCATCTCCAACAGTTGCTGTTCCAACAATTTTCAGCATTGCCAGAGCTCAAATCTTGGGAGCAATTACTTCGACTGTATTGACTTTCATGAAGAGTCATGAGGAAACAAGCAAGAACAATTGAATGAGGATAAGAAGATTTTTGTTCATTTGATATTTTTCACTTTATTGCAAAACTCAACAGGTGTAAAACTTTTTTTTTATTCTTTAGTAATGATAATAAATGACTTCTTTATTGCAGAAACTCAACAGTCAAAGGGTCTCGTCTACCACAAGTGCAGAACTTCTTCTTACTGTTGTTTTCTAGATGTATTGCCAGCCGGTGCTAGCTTCAAATAACAACTCATTGCCGAGTGGTCAAAACTTACAAAATGGACATATGAATATTTGTTGTTTTTTTGTGAATCCAAATGCTTGGCCAAGAAAACAAAACAAATGATGGCTCTGGTGCAGCTTGAAACGCTTGCAGAGGACTTTGAGCAACTGCGGCAATCGCACGTGGACTTTGTGGAAGCCAGCGAGGCGTGGGCGCAGGATAAGCAGGTGGGGCTGGCGGCGAGTAAAGCCAAGCACGCGGCGGAGATAGCCAGTAGTATTGCGCAGCAGAAACGCGCATTGGCGGAGGCGGCAGCGCAGCGCACACAGGTAATCTGTTAAGTATTAATACTTACGCTTGAAAATCTGTTAATGGATGCAATACTAATCGAATACTCTGGTAAACTTAAGACTGATGCGCTTCTTTCGCTGGATGCGGCTGCTGACGAGCGCCAACGCGGGGTGGCGACGGCGAACGGGCTCCTCGCGACGTCGCTCGCCAAGACACACAATGACCGCGAAGACGCCGCCTTCGCTGTCGCGACCCTGGAAGCCAACCTCGCCACGCGCAAAGCCGCTCTCGCCGCTGCCGAAGCCACGCGCGCCGAGCAGGCAAAGCGCAACGCCCCCGAACTCGCCTTCTACCAGGACAAACTAGGCCTAGCAATCAAATCCACAAAAAGTAACTAACATTTTGCGTGTTTAATACCGTTTCATTAAAGAAAAATCAGAGAATATTTTGCATTTCGTCTACACAAATATCGACAAGAAGGATTACGCCCGCGAGTTTTCGTTTGTTCTCGACGTGTCAAAGGGCAGCGAGTATCGTCTTGTCGAGTGCACTCCCGCGATTCCGTCAATTTCCGAAGCAATGACCTTTCTCAACTCTTCGCGTGATTTTTTCAGATTTCTGAAAGAGATGCGTCGCGAGTTTTCCGAGTATGATTTGCGTCAGAATCCAGAAACCTCTCAACTAAAATTGACATCTTAAGCTGAAGAATATTTTGTCTGAAAGAGACTTTATTAAACTATAATCTTCCAAGCCTTGTTTTTTTTTTAATCCTAATTTTCTGAGCTTAGAGAGCGCATTAGAATTTTGTAAACTCGGTAAGTAAACGTGAAAAAACCATGGCAGCAATTTTCTTGAAAAACAGAGAAAAATCGGCTTACCAACAAAACGGCAGCCATAACCATCAATTTTTTAAAAATGGTTGGATGGCTAATAGAAGAAGAAAGTTGAATTATGCAGCGTTTTAAATAAAAATTTTAATCTATGCCGTAAAACTTAGTATTTAAAAATTTACTTACACGAGACCTGTTCCAATAAGTGCTGAGGAGATTGCCAAGAAAAATTGAGCGAAATCAAAAAAAAAAAGACTGGATTGTTTCACCGCCTATGATAAAAGATCTTCATTTAAAAATAAACGGCATGCGCAATGCTGGAACAAAGCGATGCGGAATGTGTAATTCTCTTTATCAGCAAATTGCTTTCTTGGCTCTTGATTGGATTTTTTTAATCCGATTACCTACTGAATTCATAGAGAAAATTGCTCAACATGGGCTACGATATAATTCGAAACAGTCTAATGCAATAGCAAGAATACTGTACCAATCATATGGGAAAAAGAATTAGACAGAAGCCAAGACAAGCCAAGCCACAAGAAATGGAACGAAAAAAGTCCATCAAATGACCTCTTTTCATTTCTGCAAACGCAGACGGAAAATAGTTACAACTGCAGTGATCATCAGCACAATGACAACGTCAGTGTCAGCGTTAATTGCAACGGGAACTGGTATCGCAACAACGACTTCAGTTTTTGGGCTTAGCGTACGTCGGCCAATCTTAGAAAGTGACGCCGCTCTATCTTCATTAGTTGGTTTCCATGCCCAGTCGCTGGCCGCAAAGTACAGTCACCTTGGAGTTTCTCTAGCCGCTTATTCAGTATTGTCTGGCGTCGAAACTACAGGAACTGTTGCCAGAAAACCAAAAACATCAACAACGGCATATCAATCACAAACTCCAACTACATCATCTGCATCAAATGGACTGTCAACCTTTACAACTATAACAATACCGCAAACTAGCCATACTATTATTTCATCTACCGCTCGAAAAATACCCAACGACGTTGCCTCAACTTCTGACGAAACCGCAACATTGACATTGTCAACAACCAAAAACGTTGGCATCATAACAGCATCCTCCAGCGTCGAAATCTCAAACGCGGCATGGTCGTCATTTTTCACGCAAATATCAATCGGCACACCTGCCCAGTTATTCAACGTTGCAATCGACACCGGCTCTTCAGCGCTGTGGGTTTTATCGGTTGGTTGCAATAACTGCGCGGGCGGAAAAGCCCGCTTTAATGCTTCGAAATCTTCTACTTTTACGAACGGAGAGAACGACACGGCACATTATATTTCGGGCAGTGTGTATGGTGTGAAGGGCAGCGATGTGTTTTCGTGGGCAAACGAAACTCTTACGAAGCAGGCGTTTTTGAGCGTGGAAAGAATTGATGATGGGATTGGTATGGTATTGCAGGGAACTGGAGAAGGGATATTGGGGCTGACTTTTCAGGATGGATTGGATTCATGTAAAAATCATGCTTGTTTATTTCTATTTGTCAAATTCGCTTAAGTAAAACGCACAGCGGCAACTCACGAAACGGCATCATACAGTCTCGCCACGGCCGGACAACTATCAAACTCTATTTTCAGTATCTGGCTGAATCAATCATGCAACCCGCACGACGGGAACAATGGCACTCTCGGTGGCAGTCTCGTAATTGGTGGTGCCGATCCAAACCTATACCACGGAAACTTTACATTTCTGCCGATATCACCACTTCCACTCATTAACAGCACGACCGGAATCATTCTGAGCAAAAGCTACTACTGGAGCCTGCTCCCCGCGCGCGTCACCGTTGGTAACAGCGTTGTGATCGCCGCACCAAAGCAGACGGTCGCGATTGTCGACAGTGGGTCTACTTTTCTTGCAATGGACGCGAATTCATTGTCTGTGCTTGTGACGGCACTCGGGGGTGGAAATATTTCGCGGTTCCGGTATGACCTAGAAAATGGGGTCTATGAAGTTGATTGCGGGTATGCGTATACATTACCAGAAATTGCGTTCGGTATTGTTGAAGATGAGAATGGAGATGTTGCCTCGTTTGCGTTAAACAATGTGGACTATGTGTTTAATGATGGAGATTCTTGCGCTATCGGTAATTAATTTTTTAGTAGCAAGCAAACATTTTGAAATATATTTTCAAAATATTGAATTTTTTTGTTTCAAATTAGGAATCGTGTCGTTGTCGTATGCAAGCGACGAAACAGCGGTATGGATCCTCGGAGACCTGTTCCTAAAAAAATATTATAGTCTCTATGACCTTGCGAACCGGCAAGTGGGGTTTGCCCTCGCGGCTGACGGCATCACAAGCGGAAATGGAATTCCACTAACGAGTGCTCAGCTTTCTGCTGGCCGCGGTCTTGCAACAACATCAATAGCAGCGACAACAGGCACTTTTTATAATACTGCAAAATATTCTGGTGCTGCACGGCGGCGGCGGAATTGCTTGTGGGGGGTTTGGGGAGGTTTTATTATTGTACAAACATTATTTTCTGGCATACTTTAAAATACAAAAAGTGGAATATGTGGATGGAAGAAGTAAACGAAAAAAAATTAATGCTAATGGGACTTGTTCTTCCGTATATTTTTATTCTTTATTTTTATTTGTACAATTCTTCGATTTTCACATAATTGTCAGAACAGATCATCAAATTTTAATATAATCAGAGTTGCTAGAATTTATGCAAGTAATTTGAACAAATTTGCAGACGTTTACCCAGACTTATCCAGATTTCCGCTCAAAAGAAATGATATACTTTGATGGAGAGATTGCTAGTCAGGGAGTGTGCAAATTCTATGTCTGCCAGCGATGACTGGAAGAGAGGAGTATGGGGAAGTGTTGGTGGGTTTTGGTTCGTTGGGTCAAAAAAATATCCCCAATAGTGAATCGTCAATCAGGTGAAGAAATTTTTTCATCCAGAGAATTTTTTCACTCAAATAGCAAAATAATAGAGCCAACAGAAGAAGACGCCTTGATTATACCTTCTCCATTTGCATCGCCAACCCATCCTGTTCCCCTTCCAGATGGATGAACATCCTTTCCCAAAACCTCGACACTTCCAATCACAACACTTGCACTGTACACGCCCTTAAACCCAAAAAATTGTGCATCAACAGACCCAGCACTAACCGAAATTTTAATTTCCACAGCCTCTGTATTTGGTTGCACTGACCCCAATTTCACAGAGCCGGCTCTACTACCAACAACAAGTTCGCGAAACCCACCAATAATTGCAGCAACAACGTTAATAGAACCTGCAGAAGTATTCAACACAATTGTGTCCCGTGCCTCCAATGTATCCCAGACCTCAATGCTGCCTGAAGCGGTCAAAACCGAAACTTGTGCCGTGCTGACCGGCGCGTGAAAGTCTACAGATCCGACGTTCACGTTAACAAAAAAACGTTGTGATTCAAGAGCAGTTTTTATAGCTACACTGCCGACTTTCAAGTCATGCACTGAGAACGTGTCGCGGACATTCGGACCAGCGTACACGAGACTCGCCATATTTCCCGTGAAATCAAAATCGGAAATAACGCGCGGCAGGGCAATGTTCAAAAAAACCGTGACGATGGCATGTGTGGTCTCGGAAAGCGTTGTTGTTTGGACAATCAAATTGTTGTCGAATATTTCTGCAGAGACGTGAGTTGCTTTTGCGGCGAGCTCGTTATCAGAAACTATGGAGTAAGTGACGATTGCAACATCGGCCGTTGTGGAGAGTGTGACGGTTGCGTTTATGTGAGCTGGGCCGAGAGACGAATGGAATACGGACGCAAACGCGGCAGCCGGGAACGAAAAGGATCCATTGATGGTGTAAGAGGGCACGGAATACAAAGTTGTGAGATGCAGTGGTCGGTTCAGCCGTGCGCCCGCTGCAGTTGAGCGGCAGTGGTGGCTCAGATTCGTTAACAGATGTGGAAGGAGTGTAAATGCAAGAATCGTGGAGCAGATGAAAACAAGCAATCTGGGCTTCTGGTCGTGGAACCTGCATTTGCGGCGACCTTCGAAACTGGTTATGCTTTCATTGTTGCTGCTGCTTTCGAGTGAAACAGACGCGATGCTGATGAGTGGCTTTGCTTCAACTGAGGTTTGCATTCTGGAATGTTTTTGACCCACGATTTTCTCACACTATTTTTCACACAATCTTGACGCAATAATTTTGAGACTTCTTGAAAACCAACAATGGATGTATGTCTGTATTCCATATGGCAGACTTTGAGCGTTCAGAAATGATTTTCACAAACGCCTTTTTTTTCTCCACCGCGGATTCTGGAAAATTACAAAATAAATCAGTATACTGTCTATTTTTTTTTTTTTTTTTGGCGATGAGTGTAAAACAACTTAGACTCTGCAAGCTGACTTGGTAAGCAGTAAATCTAATCTGCGGTGCTGGTGGATGTATTAAATTCATGTTTTTGATAATGTGTGGCAATAAAATTACTTTGTTTGGATACTTACCCCCTCCAAAAAAAAAAAAAAGTGTATGTTCACTTGACTATCTTTACAACTAAAAGCTAAATTCGTTTATGAAACAAAATAATACATCCATCAATGCGAACGAGGCACGCCCACTTATCAATTCTAGTATTTACTAATTGAGGAAATAAATTTTTTGGAAAATTCAATTTCAGGTACCTGTTACAGCAGTATTGAATAAGTATTCCTGACATATGCAAATTCATAAAAATATGCTTTGTGTGAAGATCAACATTTTACGGCATGTTGGCTGTGGGTTATCAAGAGTCTTTTTAATATTGAAATTATATTGAAGGAAAAATTTTGGACTTCTTCAATGAAGCCAAGAAAAGGAACTGAGGTATTAGTTTTTGTTGGGTTCATCGCAGTTGGCGCCAGCGAGGGGCGGGCGAAAGTGGCAACCCAAAAAGCGTCACAAACTTCCACCGTCGATTACGCTGCCGACTATTACACGCCCGACGAATACGCTCACACTAACGCTTACCATACACGACCGCCAAGTATAATGTCAACCGACGATTTTCCCGTTATCACCGACGATCCAACCATATCTACTGATGATTATTTCTCTACCGTCACCACAACAACACGAATAAGCCCAACAACCAATACTACTCAATTTACTCCATCAACAACTGAGCCAGTTTATGTACCAACAGCTGCTCCAGTTTCGCCAGCCGCATCAGCGACTTATGCTGCTTCGTCGTCCAATTCTACAACTGGGGGCACTTTCAAAATTCCAATTTACGCAAGATACACAAATCAAACTGTTTCATTGGAATTCGTTTCACTGAATGCCGATCCAATCAACGCTACAATCTACCAAACAATCTACAAGCGACAAAGCGGATTTTACACCACAATCACGCTGGGCACACCGCAGCAATCTTTTGTAGTTGATGTCGATACTGGTTCAAGTGTGAGTTGAAACTTTTGCTGCAATGTGCTTTGGCCACCAACAGCAAATGAATTTACAGGTGCTATGGGTGCCATCGATAACTTGCGGCGCCAGCTGTAGCTACACATCCAAACCATTTACATCGACAAACTCGTCAACGTATTTCCCGTCCTCCGCACCAATCGATCCCAACATGCCATCCACAGTCACTTATGGCACTGGTACTGTTGCAGGAACTCCCGTGTCAGACTCGTTCTCATGGGGTAGCGTTAAGTTGCACAACGCCTCGTTCCTCCTCGTAAACTACGAAGACTCGGTCATGAGAAGCATCATGAACAGGCGTGGAGATGGAATCATCGGTCTCGCATACCAGTCGGGTCTCGACCCATCCGCTCAGCACGATTCCGTATTCCACTACATTGCAATCCGCGGCCTAATCGCACAACCGTCTTTCTCCATCTGGCTCGACGCCAACGCGACGGCCACCACTACAACCCAGGGCCAAGCCGCCGGCGTCATTATACTCGGCGGAACCGACACTACCCTGTACAATGGTGAATTTACGCTGTTTGCGCTCACAGGATCGTATTTCTGGACAATTGCAGCGACGGCAGTTTCAGTTGGAAACTCGTCTGTGTCTGTCTCGCCGAACGTGATGCTTGATTCTGGGTCCATGGGAATTTCGCTTGACAGCGGAACTATTCAGTTGCTGGTGGAGATTTTGTCGGGTGCTGCAGCGCAGATTGACGCAGGGTCGGGGCTATATATTCTTCCCAGTAGAATCTGTACGAATGGGGATGTGTATCCGCCAATTTCTTTTCAATTTAAAGGATCTTTCAAGCAATTTTATGTGCTTCCCGCAGAGTATTTGGGGTGGGGTGGGAATGGGGATAGTGTTTGTT
>JADGJH010000204.1:0-25417 GCA_027596945.1 Physocladia obscura
AAATATTCGAGCCAGAATAAACTACAATCAACGGCGAGAAAGACGGATGGTGATAATGGTAACTACACAACGGCGGCGACCAAACGACAAAATAGTCCGCAAGGAAAACAAAAAAACAAAAAAAATAATGCGCCTGTAAAAGAAGAGAGAATGTAGAATAATACCACAGCTTATCCAAGGGTCAATTCAATTTGATTTTTGCTCTTCCTTCAAGAATCAAGATCGTCTTCTTCGACACCAGAGAAATGTGAAGAAACAGTTCCATCACTTTCATTCCCATCGATTGCAATCATCATAGCTTCCATAGATCCAGCGCCAGCAGGAATGAATCCAGTGGTAGTCTCCGCCGATCCCAAATTTTTGGCCCCATGTAGTGTCCGCATATGACGCTGCAAGTCATGACGCCGAGCAAAAGCGCGGTGGCAGCTCGTGCATTTGTGCGGGCGCTCACCAGAGTGACAAAACATGTGACTCTTGAGATTATACGCGCGCGGAAAACTCTTGTCACATTTCGCATGCGGACACTTGAATACTTTCAACGCCTTGCCCCGGCGTTTGGTAACAGCAATCATAGTGGTTGATTGGTTTTGGTTTTGGCTGGTGGTACCGGTCGGTGATGGATAGTAGTTTCCGTTCGCCGAAGCCGATGATGATGGGAGCAACATGCGTGAGCTGAATCCATAACCCATTGCTTTTGGCGTCTGTGGAGCAAATAGCGGAGTCGCTTTTCGCTTCAGCTTCGGCGACGCTTCGACTTCAGTAGCCTCAGAGTCCGAGACCGAAGATTGCCCAAGCGATGATTTTGCCTTTGGCGGCGGTTTCTCTTCGGAGTGCAAAAACAAGTGACTTTTCAGACTAATGGCGTGGGAAAATATTTTGACGCAACCATTGTACGGGCATGAGAATATTTTTGACCTGCGGGACGATGCGGAGGATGGAGGTGTGTATACTGACGCGGGAAAGGTGGGTAAACTTTTTGATTTTAAGGGTTTTGGGGTGGCGACAGAATTAATTTTTGATTTTCTTCGAAGCCTGGGCGGAGATTCCACTTCAGTCGCATCTGAATCATTATCATCATCTTCAGCAGGTAAAGACAAAGAGATACTGTGGTTGGACAGAAGACGCTCAGTAGTTTTAGAACGAATTTTTCTGAACATGCAGGGAGTAACTGGGCTATACGAAGGAGCCGAAGCGAAAAAGGGAGTAGCCAGATCCTTCTCAGATTCAGTAGAAGTCAACATGGGCGAAATCGAGCCAATAGATTCCGAAGAAAAGTCCAGCGGAGGAAAGCCAAATAAAGAAGCCTGTTTTAACCAGTCGACAGACAATTTTTCGTTATCAAACAGGAAATTAATTGGGAGACTTGGGCTATCTACGGAATCCTGATCTTGACAAAAAGAAGACATGTCATCGATTGAAGACAAGGCCAGCGACGGTGTATCGGAGGTGAAGCTGGAGACAGAGCGCAGAGATACGGGTTTCTCATCAACAACATCGGAAGCAAGCCATGATGCAAAAGTGGAAAAGGAAATACGTCTGGATGTTGTGTTGGAATTGCGTCAAATACAGGAACAAGACAATACGGAAGAGATGGGGAGCAGAGAAGAAATAATGTCCAGGAATGTCCAGTGCGGAGAAAAAATGATGAATGAAAAAAATAATAATAATTAAGACTTGGGATCAAATAAACACTTACACATTCGGGAGATCAGCCGAAGGGGAAGTTAAGACAGGCGAAGAGACACAGCTCGTAGTGCTGACAGCACTGTCGACACGGACGGGATTGGGCCAAAACGTAGGATCCATTAAAGTCTTGATCAAACTAGCAAGATCAGCCGACGCACCAGACGGAAGAAACAGCCCAGCGTTCATGTTCATGTTCAGCAGCTCTACTTGCAGCTCGGGCGGGGGCAACGATGTTTTGCCCACAACTGGAAATTTATCGTCCATGTCCGCACTGTCATGATCCTGCAAGCGAGTGAATGCTTTGAGTAGCGCCAATTCTGGTATATACGCGAGATCGACTGGGTTGATGTTGATGTTGAAATCGGCGGCAATGTTTGTTTCACTTGGCTCATCCGTTATCAGATCCTCAAAGAAGAGACTTGCCGGTGTAAGTGTGAGCATGGGTTGTTGATGGCAGGTTAGATTGTTGAGTAAAGCGGCCATTTATTAACGAGAACGCGCTTGACTTGTTTGTTGTTGTTGCTGTTCTTGTGTTTGAGTGCTTTTTCTATTTCTGCTTTGCCGTAAATACGCGTTTGTTTGTTTGGCGATGATCAAAAAAGTTGCGGAATGATGTGTTTTTCTTGAAATGGCCCGAGAAGAAAGCCGCGACAAAACTGAGAGGAGATTCAGGCCCCTTAAGGATTTGATTTGAAGCGCCGAACAGGACAAACTTGGTCCACTTGACCAAAAATGTCCAACCAACCAACAAAACAAGAAGTTAAGTATGTGAGCAATGAACGCGCGAGAGAGTAGCGAGACCGTGAAACAGAGTAGAATGTAAACGACAGAGCAGTAGAGTATGCATGCGGTTCATTGCTCGCCTTGTTTGCAAAGCACTCTGATTCACTCCCTCACCGAATCCTTGCTTGTTTGCGGAAGTGCAGCGGCTAGCATACAACCCGTGTGGCCCAAAGTTTCTTAAGCTTGAACTTGAGTTTGCGCGGTTGATCAGTAGCGCCGATTCGCCACCTCAGCCTGTTGTTGTTATTACTCCTGTTGTAGCTTGTTTGTTGGTAACTATCACTTGTTTGTTGGTTGTGTTCTCTTGGATCTCCTGCCTGTGACTTGGCCGACTATCATAGTTGCTTGCATTGTCGGGCGGTGAAAGTGGTGCCGACCCATTTGCTAAGCGCTCTTGAATATGTGCTGGTCATGTGGGATGGTGTCTGATTATTTTGTTTTATTCCGAAAATAAAAAAAAATAAAAAAAGAAAAAACAAAAACAGCCACAAACAATAATTAAAATATTAAAAACACATTAAAAAAACAGTCCCCGTTTTAAATTTAGCTGAATAAATAAAATAAAAAAATGAAGAATTATAAATTAAATGACCTGAACCAAAAACAACTCAAACAAACAATGAAGAAGTCAAGAAACCAAAGCATGGATAGTCCGTTCATGCCGCCGCAAATCATGTCGCCGTGCAAAAGCGCTGCTGCACCTTTTACATTTATGCGGTCGCTCGCCTGTGTGGCAAAATAAATGACTCCGCAGATTATAAGCACGTGGGAACCGCTTGCTGCATCCTTCAAAAGGACAATTGAACATTTTTACAACCGCCGCATTCCGTCTATACTTTCCTACGAGCGTCCCCAAAATCATTGTCTTCCCGGCTGTCGCAGCAGTTATGGTAAAATCCACTTCTGTAGTGTCAGAATCGTTTCCATATTCAGTACCATTGTCGACGTCATTATCATCGTTATTATCATCATTAGTATCACCCTGTCTAACCGTCTTTGTCGTCTTGTTTCGCATCTTTATTTGTCCACCGCCGCCACCTATTACGGCCATTTCTGAAGTTCCCGCGTTTTTTAGCTTCGATGCCAGCTCACTGTCGTCCACTTCGGTCGCTGCATCGGAATATTCGCCATGATCTTCCAGCAATGAAACCACATGCTTTAATGGAGAAACACTTTTTTCGCGATAATTTCGTGTACGCAACGGCATCGAAACGGGTACAGTTCTTGCAGATGTTGTTGCTGTTGTTAAGGTTTCTGTGCTTTTACGTAGGTAACGGCGTTTGATAACATTGATAGACGGTGATAACGATGAATTGTTAGTATCTTCAATGCTGGTACTGCATGAAGAAGTAGCAGCGATGCTTCTGCAAATCATCGACAACGGCGGCATGAGCGAAGACGGAACAACTGCAACCGCCGAATCACGTCTCATATCAAAACAAAAAGGCGACGACACCGGAGATGCTGACGGTTGCGGCGTGGAACGAGCAAATGAAGGAGGAATAAAACAATTATCTGACAGCTGGTGCTGCTGCTGTTCAAGATTTTGTTGGCTTACTGTTGTTAGTGGAAATGCAAATAGCGACAACCAATCATTATTGCTGTGACCGCTATTGCAGACGCCTTGAAACAAGAACGCTGATCCTTGCAGCTGAGTTTGTGCCGTTACCGGCCGTTGTCCAACCAAACTGTCTGTGGGATAATCTAATAGACAAGCTGGAGTCAATGAAACAACTGCTTTTGGGGATTCTGGTGCATTATCAAGAACAGTCAAATCATCTACGATCATTTCATCAATGTCCGCCGCCGCCGCTGCACAAAACCACGATATTATTGTCGACCGAGAGAAATGCCTAATTATGCAGAGTATTTAATTTTTATTAAAAAGTTTGACGCTACCGAGAACGTAAACACATGGATTATAATAACAATAATAAACGCGACAAAAAAAAACGAAGAATAACTCACCCGACATTAATCAGCTCCGAAAAACCGCCATTTTCCAACATTAACGATGACGGTGAAGAAGAAAACACAAATTCTCCGACAAACTCAGAAGTAGATTCCGCTGAGAATTCACGTGGTATTATCGGCGATAAATTCACGCATCCGTCACCACCAACGCTATTGCAAAATATTGCATCCAACCCATCGTCAACATGCATATTCATGGCAGTTTGCTGATGTTGTTGTTGGAGCATCATGGCTGTTGCAACTGCGTCAATATACAGTGCTAGTTCTTCTGATGGGTAACTGCTGAGTGCTCTTGCTGCTGTTGTGCTTGCTTGGTAGTTTGCAGTGTGTTCTTGGAAAAGCCCGGGTGGTGTAAGCGACAATATACCGTAACACGGCTGTTCTTGTCCGTCCCGTTCATTGTAGGTATTGTGGCGGGTCCGCATTCGTTTGGGCGGAAAAATAAATAAATAATATGTGTTGTATGAGATGCTTGTTTTCTTTTTTTTCTTCCTTGTTTATTTTTTTGACATGTAAAATGAAATGCTCCGAATTCAACGCTATCTTTTTTATTTTTATTTTTTGCAATACTTCACACACACCAATCAAAACTTTCAACCTCACATAACTCAGATGGAAAAAAAAAGAAGAAAAAAAAAAGATAAATATAGAGTAAGATAAAATAACCAACAGCCGACAGGAGACCAGCAAGAGCAAAATTAAATGTAACCGAAAAAACAAAAAACATCAACAACATTATAAGACTTGAAGGTCTAAATATGCCGGAGCGGAAAAAATATATACAAGGAGAAGTTGGGTGTGTGTAAAGGATAAAGAAAGAAGAAAAAAAATAAACATCCGGCGAATTATGACATTAAACAAAAAATACCATTCAAAAAAAAAGTGTGTGTGTGTGTGTGTGTGTGTGTGAGAATTCGAGTTGAAAAGGGTAAAACCACAAGCGTAGTAGGCGAATGAAATAAAATGGACGGAAAAGAGAGTGTGTTGGTGGGTGAACAAAAAAGAAGGCAAATATGTAAGAAACCATTTAGTTCATTTAACCAGCATATTCTTCGTCATCAATCTTGCGAACAGCAGCAGTGCTAGTAGCACCACGAATAGGCAAAACACCTCCGTTCGCAGCCATCTGTTTCTCTTGAACTTCATGTCTTCTGAGTTGTTCAGATTGACCAAAGCCCTGTCCACATGTAGTGCATCTGAATGGGCGATCGGTAGCATGCAACGTGCGGACGTGTCTTTGCAAATCATGCTTACGCGCAAACGAGCTTCCGCATGTTCCGCACTTGTGTGGACGCTCGCCAGAGTGGCAATATGTGTGACTCTTGAGGTTGTATGCCCTTGGAAATGTCTTGTCACATCCAACAAATGGACAAGCGAAAATTTTTGCTTGGCGAGACGTCGACGGTGGAGTCAACGGGCTAGATGGAGAAGCCGAAGGGCTTGAGCGATAGCGGATTGCAGTAGCAGAGGAAATGACCGGCGAGTTATTAAAAACGCCTGAACGCGCACGCTTTGTAAGAGGGGTCAGCATCAGAGCCTTCTCAACAAGCAACGATGATACCGTTTCTGTTTGGCGCTCAATAACAACGTCGGCAAGAGATAACGACGGTTGTGGCGGAGGAACGGTTTGTCTTGATCTCTTGGTTTTACTGGATGCCAAAGGCGATTTTGTGTTGGATTTTTGGACCGGAAGTTGAGCAATGACTGGACTGGGAACAGATTCAGGAGAACTAGAAGAGACAGAGCAAGCATTGCTATCCACAAAAGCAGTAGCCGACGGAGAAGAAACGAGAGAAGTAACCGAATTAGATGAGATGACATGGGACGAAGGACCAAAGTTAAAATATGCTTGTTGTTGTTGCTGGAAATCTGGCTCCCAGTCGTGCGGAGAGGTCTTGTGGTCAGCAATAAACATGGACATTGGAACTGCAGAGCTTGTAGCAAAGTGGTGCTGAGGAGAGCCTTGGTAAAAAGAAGCAGCCGTGAGTGGAGGAGTACCAGCGCTGAAACTGGAAGCGGAGAAACGGCGCAGATCAGAGTAGTCAGACGAGAGGTGAGAAGCAAAGCTGGTAGAAGATGATGTTCTTCGGTGTGGATTAAAGGGTGGCGAAAGTCTAAGCACAGTAAATTAAGTCAGTTTTGTGTAATAAAAAAAAATAGAAAATTTTTTGTCTGTCACGTGGGAAGCTAATCGTTGAACCTCACGAAAAAGGAGAGGGGCAAAACGCAACTCACGCATTAGACAGAGACTCGGACTCCGGAAGGTAGTTGCTGATATTAGTAGCGTCAGAATCCATGAACGATGAAGGGCCGTTCCAAAAAGCAAACTCGAGCATGTTGGGAGTGTTTGGGTTTGGCGGCGACGGAAATATCATGGGCCCCATTGGAGACGCAAAGTTGAGACTGCACGCCTGCGCGTCGATCATCTGTTCCAGCAATGCAATCTCATGGTTGTTCTGAAGTGGGCTGGCCATGCCAGGCATCTCGTAGAGAAAGCCAGCGGAAGCGTTATCTTGGCAAGAGTATGGCATTACGCTTGCGTCCATGATTGTCACATTACTGTTGCTCCCGTTGTTGTTGTTTTCATCGTCACCAATTGCCGTGTTTTCAAAAAAGAGGCTGTTGGTGGTGGGAGCAAGTCCGTTTGTGCCGTGACTGAAGCCGAACGCATATTGGCCGTGGAATTGCTGCTGCTGCATAGTTGGTGAAGATCGCACGAGTGATCTGTCGTTGGGTATCGTGTTCTGGTGTTGAGTGCTGATGGGACAAACTCTCTTGTGAAGAAGAGTTTTTTGATTTTTTTGTTTTCTTTTGAAAGTGAAAGGAAAATGAAATCGGCGCGTTTAATACGAATTGCTTGCAGAAAATGTGAAAATTTTTTGAGACCAAGGTCACGTGGTGAGGTCGAATTCCTGCTACTTGAATTTGGTGGCGGATTTCTCCCACTACAGCTTCGGCGAACTTTGGATTGTAAAAGAGAATTATGCGGTGAAACATTTGTGCAAGTGCGAAGATTCTTGCGGTCATATTGTTTTTTCTGTTTGACCCTTATCTTTCAAATCAACATGCCTTGACGCCTTTCACTGAAAATACAACCGAATTGTGTCGAAATTACTGGAAGATGCTCACCAATTTTTGGTCGCAACTAGGTCTTTTCATTTTTTTTCTTTGCGTTTTCAATTTCGGCCGAACCCTCATTATTTACTAAACCAAGACTAATTTCCTGTACTCATAATCGTACGTCCAAATAATCTTTATTACTTTATTGAGTTTCATTTGTAAACAATTATTTTTGCGATTATCACGTAAAAAAAAAGTAATTCAAGAACAGGAAGAAAAAAGACACAAATCAGATCAAACCGATCGAATCACATGCTGAGCAAGCCTCTACAGTTGTGTCTAACAGGAAGTAAGTTGATGTTTCAAATGCGATCACAGTTTTCTTTTTCCTTTTTTTTTTTTTGTTCCTCTTTACTCGAATTCTGGAGATGATGGACACATAAAATTGCACACTTGCCGTTTTCTTTGCCGCTTTTTTAAAATTGATTATCCGTCACATGGCAGAAAGAGTGTTTTCTTAGTGGCCGTTTTTATTTTTATACCTATTTTTAAGGTTTGGCATGAAATTGGGGCATCCAATTTTAAGAGAGGGCACGTAACGATATCAAATGAAGTATAAGAATGTCGATGGAACAAGGTGATATAAGATCGAGAAGCACACAAACACCAAACAAATTCAGTAAACAGTGGTGACTCATTGAAACATACTCGTGGTCTTTGTTCATAAAAAATCAAAAAATCAAAAATCCATGACAAACAACGAACAGCAGTTTCTGATCGTGACTGACAAGACCACCGGTGTCGAAATTCGAGTACCCATTAATGCACGCTTCGGAACAGTCCCGGCGGCGGCATTTGCAGGCCTCAAGATTGCCCAAACAACTCCGGTTTTTTGTTTCATTGTGCCACCCCGCCAACAGGCTAAAACTAAAACCAAAACAAACAATAAAAAATTAAAAATACTTCTGTACCGCTTTCACTCTCTCAACATCACTCGCCCTCTGCTTCCTTTTCCCTCACACCCACAGGCTCCAGATCAACCGCAACTCGTTCCGCTGCGTATTCTGGACGTCGGCTTCAAAAACACAGTCGTGTGTTCCAGTAGCGTGTCGAAACTGAATGCCAGCGACGGAGTCTTGCGATACCGCGGCTATGCAGTTTCAGATCTCGTTGAAAACTCTTCCTTCTTGGAAGTCGCTCATCTTTTGAGTAAGTTGGCGGCTGTGTCTGTCGTTTTTTTAAATCATTTTTATGCCTGCTCGATTAAAATTAAAACCTTAACAGTTCATGGCAACTTGCCGTCTCAGGTTTCTCTCTTTTTCCAATCTTTCCACGAATTCCTCTGAATTTTTTTGGAAATTTTTTTTTAAATTAACAAAACACTCAGACTCAAAGCGACAATTGGACAAATGCAGTATTGTCGCACACGTATCTCCACGCAGAGCTAGAAAAGCAAATGACCACGTTCAGATACGATGCACATCCAATGGTAAAACAAACAAAGTAGAACAAAACTTTCGTAAATTCAATACTGAACTTTATATTTAAAGGGCATGTTAATTGCAACAGTGGCATCGCTATCAACTTTCCACCCCGAAGCGAATCCAGCGTTGCAAGGAGATTCCATGTACATGCTTCCAAAATCACGAGTGACAGTGCAGGATGAAAAACAGGCCACAAAAGCTCTTGCCAACCGGTCTCGCGCGATTCTCAGAATTTTGGGCAAAGTTCCAACTATTGCCAGTTATGCATATAGAAACCGGATTGGGTGAAACAAATTTGAATTTTTTTTTTTTTTCCTGTGTGTATTTCTGACTCATTTCCACTCATTTCGAATAATTACATACAAATATGTATACAGCCGAACTTATAATGCACCGATGCCAAACTGCAAAAACTATGCGGAAAACTTTTTATACATGATCGACAAGCTGAATGAGCCAAATTATATTCCAGATGCGCGAATTGTAAAGATTCTGGACAAAATGTTTATTCTTCTTGCAGAGCATGGCAGCAACTGTTCAACGATTACAATGAGACATCTTGCATCAAGCGGAGTTGATCCGTATACTGCTCTCTCGGGATCTTTTGGTGCGCTGTTTGGGGAACGGAAAAGGTATGTACGAGAGTTTCAATATTAAATTATATAAAAATTTTGATGGATTTTATTATTTTCTATTGATAACATAAAAGTTCCGCCGTTATGGGAATGCTGAACCTAATTGGCAGCGTCGAAAACATCCCCAGCTTCCTCAACCTTGTGAAGGAAAAAAAAACAATCATACGAACCGCAGCGGGTACCCTCGAAGCCCTACCAACAGCAGCAGCTACAACAACACAGCTAAAACCAACTCGTCTTCAAGGCTTCGGCCACAGAATCTACAAAGGTGTTGACCCACGTGTTTCAATCTGTCGTAATCTCGCGTACGAGCTATTCGCAATCCTGAACCCATCTGCTGGTACTGACGCAGCATTGCCACCATCAGCAGAACTGGCAATCGCGCTAGAAACCGCGGCACTGTCAGACCCGTGGTTTCGCGCGCGCAGCCTGTATCCCAACATTGATTTCTGGTGTGCCGTGGTATTTGACACACTCGGATTCCCACCCGACATGTTCCCGGTACTGACGGCGATTCCACGCAGCGCCGGATTTATTGCGCATTGGATGGAGAGTCTGGATGATCCCGAGTATAAGATTTATCGGCCGCGGCAGATTTTTAATGGCGTGTTTGTGCGGGATTATGTGGTTGATCGGGAAGCAATTGATGGTGTTGATGGTGATGGTGGGATTAATGGTGGTGTTGGTGACGGTGTTATAGGCGGTGAGGAAAGCGGATACGCAAAGAGTTTGCCGGCTCAAGCGAATAAGCGTTTGAGTTTGAATTCAGGTGTGTGTGCTTATTATTGTTATAATTTCAAAATTTATTTTCCATATTTTCTTACTCTCCCCTTTCGTCTTTCCGCCGTTTTATCCCTTTTTTCTTCTTTTTGCTTTGGTATATAGCCGCTCTGTCAATCGACAATATTGAAGACGCAAAGCTCGCCGAATTTAGAGTCATGATTGACCGCACACGCGCGGCAATCCAAGACCTCTCAATCCTCACCTCGTCGTCATCATCAAAGCCAGCGGGCATTGCCGAGATTCCAATGCCAGGGAGAAAGAGTAGCATGTCGTTGTCAACATCAGCTGTTGGTTCTTCTTCTTCTGCGGTACAGACACGGGCAAGACTTGCGGCATGGATGTTTGGAAAAAATCATAATGGCATTGAAAGTAGCAGTGGTAGTAGTGGTGCGACAGTGTATCCAAGTGATATTTCTGAAAAGTTAGGAAAGACGCAAGCAGAGTTGCAAGATCTTTTGGAAAAACAACAAGAGCTATTGGAATTGTACGTTGGGCATCGTCAACAACAGACAGTAGCGGCTGCTGTTGCTGCAACATCGGTTAGTGGTAGCAGTGGTAATTCGGCAGCAGCAACAGACGCAATAACAAATGTTGGCGTTAGTAATGGCAATGGCAATGGTGGAGACCTTATTTTGTCGCGTAGCCGTAGTGGCAGTGTAACAAATATAGTCAAACTCGGAGAGCCAGACTTGTTGGCCGGAAGCAACAGTCCGCGGCCAATCATGAAGAAGGCAGGAGAGCAATGACAGAGAGGCAAATGAAACGATGAGATCAAAAATATCGAAGGCAACAAGTTTCTTTAATATTTTTTGGTTTTGACAAGCTATTGAAATTGAATTGATCAAAATTTATTTGTATCTCTAATTTGTTTTTGTATTGGGATGGGGATCAAAAAAGGGTCAAGACACCAGCGGTAACAAGGAAAATGCTGCCTTCGAGACTGAAGGCGCTGCTGGTTTTGGAGGCGGAGGCAGAATTAGCTGACGACGAGGCCGACGTTGCCGAGGAGGAAGACGACGACGACGACGCGGCAACGTCGGCCAGCACGGCAGCCTTGATGATTGGCTCAATGACGGTGGCGGCCGAGGCGCCGGTGGAGTCACTCGAGCAGTCGGCAATCAGAGTGGTGAACAGCGAGGTCGAGTTCTTACCCACCAGCGACGGCGCATTGCCGATGCACGTGGCGCAGGCAGGCCCGCCGTTGGCGTATTGCGTGCAGAAGCATGATGCAATCGAGAGCGCAACGGCTGAAACGTCCTGCGCATACTCTGTCAGCATCCTTAAGGTCTTTTAACTGAAGCACTCACCGAAGTCGGCGTCGTCATGCACGACCCAATCAGCGCATTGCCAAACGTCAGGCACGCCGACGAACACACCGACGGAAAATTGATTGTCTGTGCGTACACTGGCTCTATGACCGCCAAGAGAACCGCCACGAAAGCAATTATCACTGTTTCCGAAACTCTCATTTGGGTGGAATTAAATCGATAAAATTTTTCATCACAAGAGGTCAACACCAGACTGATGACCTTGACTCATCAGTCAGGGTTTGGCTATGTGACTCATCAATCTTTCATGTCAAACAAAGAAAAAACCCACCATCCAACACATACGAGCATGCCACTTTTAATGAAAACAGTCGTCTTTCTGAGAAGATTATTTGATAGAAATTAAATGAATTCGCTTGTAACACCTCACGCTTGTGAATAAATTATAATATTTACTAATCAACACAGTCAATTAAATTTCCAAATCCACTGAGTTAATGCTGGTTTGGACAATTTGCTAAGTCAATACGACAAAAACTTTTAGTGAGGTACGAAAGAGAACAGAGAGAAACAAGCTAAAATAAATAAATAAAGTAAATAAAGGTTAAGGAAACAAGAAAAAAAAGGAAAGAAAAAAAAAGTCCAATATTTGTCCCGTTCTCAGACTGTTTTTTCGTCGCCCAATTGACAAATATTGCATCAAGTCGACAAACAGATTATTGAAAGAAAATGTTTGACTTCAGTAGCTTCAATACTCTTGTGATCTGGATGACGAAAATATTCGACTTGTTGAAAGATTCATTTCTTCAAACATTGAATATCATTGCAATTGAGAAAGCAATGATAACGATTGTAATGCAAAGGAGATTTACAGTTAATCACTTAATATGTAACTTCTAAATTTTATGAGTTCAATTTTTAGCCCCTCAAAATATGTAATTTAATTTCGCTTGCTGATTGTGAATTTCAGTGCATGATTTTTAATTTATTAATAAATTATGAAGAAAATCTTGAGATTTTCGGAATCGCAAGATAATCTTGAATCGCATTTGCTGTGCCAATTAAACAAAAAATAAATAAATAACTCCAAAATCAACGCAGTCCCGCCTTCGCGTCAGTTCTGTCGACAACTGTCTTGGCAATATGAAGTCCAAAATACACAACCGCAACACTTCCTCCAACAACCCCGCTGAACACCAGCGCTCCCAACAGGAACCAAAACAACACAAATCCGGCCGCTGCAAGAACAAACCCTTGGAATAACGCGAATAGTGTTCCTGCAAAAACAAAATAAAAATTAAATTAAATTGAATGTGAATTAGTTTTAGAAAACTCAAACCTGCAACTGCAATTCCACCCAAAAACGCGGATCCTGTGATGGCCGCGAACACTCCAACTGGCAACGCGCTTGTAGCCGTGAAACTCAAAGCAAATGCCTGTTGTTGTATTTAACAAATAAATGTTTATGCTTTGAAAAAAAAAACAAAAAACATTCTGATCGCATCGTGTGTCACGAACCTTAAGCGGCGGATATCTGTCCAGAATTTGTTTAATAGCTGTCGCACCAGTATTTGCAAAATCGCTCGCCTTATGGAAAACTTTGTCAGGGTGAAAATTCATTTGACTTGCGTAAGTGCTGTACGCGTTGCTGCTGTTGCTATTACTGCCTCCAGTGGGCTGATATCCACCGTGTTGCTGCTGTTGCTGTCCGTGTTGCGGCGACGATGGGTTTCTGACGTTTAACGCTGGCGCCATTTTTGTATTGCCTTTTTGTTTCGTATAAAAATAAAATAAATGAGGGCATTCCTTCAATTCCAGTTTGCTAAAGGACTAGCACAAGATATACAAACTCTTCTTTTCCTTCTTTTTCTGTTTTCTCTATAAAATTCGTAGGTAAAGTCTAAATTAACGACAATTCGAAAAATATAACTTCCTTTCTCTACCCATGTACTGTATTGAATCCAAACACGCAGATTGGCCTTTAAAAAAGTTATTGCAAATAATTCACGTTTACAACTTGTCAAAACACCACAAAATTCAGGAGATGGAAAAAGAAAAAAAATAATAGTAATAACAATATGAAAACATAATAAAAACAATAACAATAATAATAATCAAGCATTCCACAATCAGTATTTTTTTCCAAACAGCAACTCGTTTCGAGCTATTTGCGCAGTAATCAAGGCCGAATAACTCCACGTCAAATCTGAAACTCCCTGAGGAATTCCAGTCTCACGATGGAACTGTTCATGCAAATGATAATTTTCCGCCCCATGATTCTGAATGCGACGCACATTTAAATCTCCGTATAACTCCAACGCACCGACAATATCTGCAAATTCAGACGTTTCAGCCCCATAACTTCCAATTGAAACTGAAAGTCCAAGCCCCGCCGGCTCCTCCCCATTGAAAAAGCCAACATTATCCATGTCAACATTCACGCATCCAACCTTTGTGAACATTCCTGCAGCGCGATAAACCAGCTCAGCGATAGCCGCATTTGCAATATACCAAGGATTCCCTGCTGACGTCCCGCTCCCGTCATACACGTCTCCACTATACCTCCCAACCGCAACAGCAAGCGGCAATCCACGCGCGTTCGTCGTGTTAATAGTATTCAATGGATACTCTTGCTTCATCGACAGCACATAGCGATGAATCGTTGTGAGCACGCGGGAATCAGTCGGTGAGAAAAAGTTGTCGCCATTGTCGTTGTGGATTGCACCAAGTGGGACAGCTGCATCAAAGATTCTTACTGCATTATTTCCGCGTAAAACTGCTTTGATAAAATGTAGCGATCCTGGTGTTTGAAATTTGCTGTACGACCCGTCCAGAGTTTTTGCAATCTTGTAGAATCTTGCAGCGCTTGTTGGATCGCCAATGGTTGCTGAAGATGCGAATTTTGCGGCTGTATGGATGGCTTTTCTTTGAGCTCCAAATGTCCAGAAATGAATTCCGACTACTTCTTCCCACAAGTCGCAGCCTTTGTTTGTGTATTGGGAAACAACATAATTGAGGTCTGCCAAAATTACGTTTTGCCACATGTCTTTCACGATATTCGACGAGCCGCCGACAGAAAGATATTGGTTTGCAAACTGCATAAATGTGGTCGCTGTTTGTTATTTTTTTATACTTTTAGTTATTGCTTCTTTTTCCATTTTTCCTAACCGCGGAGTGCCGGGCCATCGTCTTGAGGACGACACCAATCGCCCGTATAATCTGAGCCGTCAACGTTGAATTTAGCCTCCCCAAGCCCAGTGTTTGCATTCTCGTTCTGCATTTTGTAAGTAATATTTTGAAAATCAAAAAAAAGCCGCTCCAAAGTTTTATTCCGCGTGTTTTGAGCCATGTAGATCTGGTTAACGGTTTTCATAACGAGAGCAGAGTCGCGAATCCAGTGGAAAAAATAGTTGTTGACTGTATTATTTTGTGGAGCAGCGACAACAACACCGCGCGCAGTTCCCTCAGGATTAATATTTTTGAACAGATGCGCTATAAAGTGGGGTATTGCAGCAGAGAAATATTCGGTTATGTCGCTTTGGAAACCTGATTTTATCGTCTGTTTACAAAAAATATTTATTTATTGGGTGTGGAGAAATGAAAAATAAGGGGACTCACGTTCATTTCATCATACTGGCTTCCAATACAGTAATCTCGGGATGGCGGTAGAGTAACAACATAATTTTGCGCGTCGTTGTTGTCATAGTAGATTCCACCAGCTGTCTTGTATTCAACATAAAATTGAGCGATGGACAAGGGAACAGCCGCAGAAAATTCCCAGATTTCGTAGCCATCAAAGCTTGGTTCCCGATACACTGCTTCAAGTGCATTGTTCCAGTTTCCGTCAGTTGTTGAATACACAATCTTCAGGCTCTTTTCGTACGCAATATTTTGGACCCATAACGTGCCAAAGAGGGTTTTACCATCAAAACCGTAGTTTTCCACCTCAACTTGTTTGTTATTGCTCGTTACAATAGTATAAAGTTCACTGGTAGTCCGATTCGTTGTTGTTTCAAGCAAAGCATTCTTAGTGCTAACCCAAATATACCATGCACAAATCACTGAGCACATGAGTGCAAAACGTGAGAGAGTTAGGGCCTGCACAACATTCATACTCGCGGCTGCTAACAGTTGTTTCGGTGATTTCGCTGCTCTCAGTGGTATGCTTGGCTTGCTTTCTGACAGCAGTGCCTGTTTGTTGCCAAGCATGGTTTTGTCGAAATTTTTTGACGAAAAAAATCAGCCAACTCAACCAATAAAAAATAAATATAAAATATAAAAAAAGGTAGTTGAAAGTATTGCATTTATTTTCTGAACTATTACCAGTAGTACTCTCTTTTTGGACATTTCATTGGCAATCTTGAATGAATAAAATCGGAGTACCAGAGCAACGCGGCGTATTAACTGTTTTTCAGTAATAATACTTGTTCCTGAAGATTAATCCAACAGAATTGCCAGAAATAATAGAGGATTTAGCTTCCTTGATTTGATCAATATCATGTGCCATTGCAATATAAAAAAATAGCTTTTCTTTGAGTTTTATCACAGAAACTCAGCAAGCTTCACATCAACACCCTGAAAACATCACTTTCTTTGGACCAATACAAACCCAGCATTTCACAGGGAGCAATTTATTAAGGTACCAATTGCCAAACTGGGCAGAGTTCATTTCTAACACAAATAGGAAATCACTCGTATAAATAAGTTCTAAAGGTTTTGCCAACACCATTGGAATTATTCACGCTATGACTACACTCCCAGAACACATTCCCTTACATTTAAACTCATTGTTTTATTTTCAAAATCTTAGTGATCCAACTATAAACAGGAAAAAGTTCAGTTCAAAGAGAAATAAGCTGTTGCCTCGCCCAATATGCTGTCAAAATAGCCGAGTAGCTCCAAGTCAAGTCAAAAACTCCACGCACAACCCCTGTTGAATGGTCATACTCCTCGTTCAGATGGTATCCAGCAGCACCATGGTATTGAATGCGCCGGATATGCTTGTCTCCATAAACTTCAAGAGCAGCAATGATGGAATTAAATGTTGTTGAATTGGACGCATAGGATCCAGCAGCGACGGAAAGACCCAAACCGGCCGGAAGTGCTCCGTTAAAGAGCTGAATATTGTGCGAGTCGACTGTAATGCAGCCGGCTTTCGTGTACGCAATCGCAGCGCGGTAAGCGACTTCAGCCATCGCTGCATTGGCCAAAAACCATGGATTTCCACCGGCACTACCCGAACCGCCATTGTAAGTATCGCCATAATATCTGCCAATTGCTACGCCGAGTGGAAGTCCGGCGGCATTGGTTGTGACTGCTGTGTTGAGCGGGAACTGGCTGATCATACCGTATCCAAACTGGTAAATGGTTGCAAGAATTCTCGAATCGGATGAAGTAAGCACACCGTCGCCAATGTCGTTGTGAATTGCTCCAAGAGGTGTAGCGGTATCGAATACGCGGCCATTGCCTTCAAGGATTTCTTGAACATAAGAACCGTTGTAGAATTGGCTGTACGAAGCATCCAATGTACTTGCAGCCGACTCGAATGTGGCTGCGTTGGTTGTGTCGCCAATAAGAGTTGCAAAGGTAGCAGCCAGATGCAAAGACTTGCGTTGTGCGCCGTACGACCAAAAAAAGAGACCGCGCTGCTCTTCCCAAAGGTCACAGCCACTGGCACTGTTGTAGTTTGAAATCACGTAATTGAGGTCTGGGACAATTACGCCAGAGCTGCCTGTCCATAATGCTTTCACTGTTGCCAAAGATCCTCCAACTGCAAGGTATTGGGTGGCAAAGTTGATGAAGGCAGTGGCACGAAGAGCCGGCCCGTCGTTTTGTGGACGGCACCACCCGCCAGTGAAGTCTGAGCCATCAACGTTAAACTTGGCCTCTCCTAGTCCAGTGTCAGCATTCTCGTTCTGCATCTTGTACGTGATGTTTTGGAAATTGAAAAACAGCTGCTCCAAAGTCGAATTGCGCGCATTTTGCTGGATGTAAATCTGGTTAACGGTGTTCATGACGAGTGAAGAGTCGCGAATCCAGTGGTAGAAATAGTCGTTGACCGTGTTGTTTTCCGGTGCTGCAACAACGATTCCTGGACTAGTTCCAGCTGGATGAATGTTATTGAACAGGTATTGGGTGAAAGACGGAACACCGGCATTAAAGTAGGCAGTGATATCGCTTTGGATTCCGGATGTGACAGCCTATTATTGCAGCAATCGAATGAGATTCAGAATTAATTAATGGGGAAAAAAAAAAAAAAAAAAAGCACTCACGTGGGTCGGAGTACCTGTGCACGCCGCTGGCGCAGGGGGTGCTGTGACGGCATAATTTTGAGAGTTGTTGTTGTCGTAGTATGTGTTGCCAGAAACTTGATACTTGACGTAAAACTCGGCAATGGACGAAACAGCTGCTGAAAAAGTCCACGTCTCGTAACCGTTAGTCGATGGTGCTTGGTAGACTGCGTTGATCACGTTTCCATTGTTGTTCCAATCGCCATTGGCGGTTGAGTAAATGACTTGAACGACTTTCGTGTAAGCAATGTTCTGAACCCAAAGAGTGCCAGACAAAGTTGTGCCGTCGTAACCATAGTCTTCAGTTTGCACTTGTGGTCCGGTTGTTGGGCTCGGAACTGACGGATGAACCGTTGTCTATGTTTGAACAGAATCAAGTGATCTCAGTGTCTATCAAATAGACACAAGGCAACAGGGGACTCACGGCAGTCTGTGCAAACGCGAGAAAGGCTGTCGCCAGGATTGACAAAAACGCGAAGACAAACTTCATTGAGTATTGACTGTTTTGTTATCTGTTTCCCTTTTTTTCTTTAAATTTTTTCCTTATAGGGGTTTAAATACCCTTTCTTTGGAATGGAAAAAAAAAATCGCGTTTACAAAAATTTTAGAAAAAAAATTCAGAAACATTCGTCGAAAAATTCATTTTTAGTTTTGATTTGCCGAAGTGGGTTTTCCTCCTTCTAAATCGCAAATTGCGTGAAAACAAAAACTTGACTGAAAAATGGATCAATTTTTCATTATCCGGACTTGGTGAGATAAGGGCGTAAAAGAAGTGTCGCTGTTGGGCTTTTGTGTCAGCTGATGTCACATGCAAAGAAGAATCTCTCGCTCTAAAATTTTGAATATAATTCTCCTTGTTTTTTTATTAGTCATCGCTCTTACTCAAACGTAAATATTCACATGCGTGTTTAATAATAAATTAATTTCAAATGTATCTCATTTCGGCAATGATGCACTTCTTCTGGTGATAGGCAAAGTTGAAGACGTTGCTTTTTTGAAGCTGTGCACCTTCAACAGGTGCTGACTCAAGTTGTCACTTCTGACAAATCGTGAATCACAGTTATCGAAGATACATTTGAATCGTTTGTCTTTGGCGTGAATTTTCAAATGACGTTTCAAGTGAGCTTTTGAAGAGAAAGTTTTCTGGCATGTTGTGGAGTGGAGACACGGCAAGCGAGAACCAATAGTTGATTTCTGTCGCGTCGGAGTTTCTTTTGATTGTTGTGCTTTGTCTTCACTTATACTGCTGCTTGTTTTGTTGTTCTTGCTGTTGGTAATAATAAAGATATCGGCATCATGGATCGGTAGGATGTGATCCGAATTTTGATTTTGGTTCGGATTATGATTCTTTTGATTCAGATTCGGATATTTTTGATTCAGATTCGGATTCTTTGGATTCTTTGGATTCTTTGAATTCTTTGGAATCGGGGTTGGGCTTGATTTGTTCGTTTCCGACGACAAACAGCGGCAATCGTCCAGCATTGAAGGGGGCAATGTTGGGCGTGGGGGAGGAGTTGGCGACTGGGCAAGTAAGCGCGAAAACAAATCATTGTCTGTTGCAAGCTCAAACTTGAACGCGCGTTCTCTTTCTCGTTCTGCGTATTGAAATTCGCTGTGAAGCGGAAGAGTTGCGGCATTAATCAAGTCCATAATGTCGGCCGGCTCTGCTTGAAAATACTGACTGTTGCTGAAATTGTTCTTGTTGTTTGTGTTTTGAAGGACTGGCACTGGCATCGGAATATACTCGACATGATTGTATTCGGGATTGACAAGAGAGCCGACTGTGTATCCTCCCATTTGTTGTGTGAATCCAAGAAGATCCTCGAAAATACATGTTTCCCACGCCTGCATCTTTCTTGCTCTTCTTAAACCCTTGATATTTAATTCATCAATTTATTTTTTGACCCTTTGCCTTTTATAAACCCAAATCAAGGTTTTTCAGCAAGCATTTCTCACAAAATTCTCTACAAGCTCAACGCTCACAACATTCTGGTTCATTTTTAAACAATATGCACAATAGTATCAAATAAATATCTTCAAATATGCCTTGATTTAACTTGGCTTCCAGGGTCCTTGCTTTTATCGTGCACGGAACAAGTTTTTTTCTCTTAATGTGTTCCTTCAACAAATCGGGATTCACACGGGTTTGAAATCTGTTTTTAAGGTCTGAAAGTTTTTTTCGGATCCTCAGACTTCAAACCTTGATTCAATCAAATTTTTCTCCAATAATAGTAAGTTTATTGCACCACATGCAGCAGGAGTAGAAGAGTTACATTCAATTTGACATAAAACCTTCAGCACGGGCTGCGAGTTATGTAATTTTGACAATACACGAAATTTTAGTGCTGAATGTGAAAAATTCAGTGAGCGCGAGTCTTCCATGTTTTGAAAAAAAAATTTCATTCACAAAGAGAAAAAAACCAGCATTTCCTGTCAAAGAACTTTCAAAAATTATACAAGCTTATTTCACACATTATTTTGTACATTTACCTCCCCCCCCCCCAAAAAAAAAAAATGAAAGTGTTGGAATTTAGATCGCAATTTGGAGTGCTTGGAGAAATGAGGGACAGTAATTTTACGTTCAAAAGATTGATTTTAAGCCAACAAAAGTTGACCGACGCCTGGAACATTGAATAACACACGCTTTCTTGAATCCCAAAGCCTATTTTTCTTTGTGAATCTAATTAAAAGGCTCCCATAATCAAAACAACACAGAAATACAATAGCCCCTTTGGTCTCCCTAAAAGCAATCTCACTGTTAGCCTACAAGATGGGAGGCACGGCAACAACTTGACATCAAACATGATGGAAATAGGCAGCCATATGTGGAGAGGTTTTTCTTTATATAAAATACAATGATAATAAAAATACACAAGCTGCCGAGATTCAACGGTTTATTGTTATTGTGAAAATGGACGTCAGTTCCATGGCCGTTTCAAGAATACAAGTTGATGGCGTCATTTGACATTTTATTCAGGCTGTATTGCTGAAAACTTTTCCACAGCTTGAGAAACCAACAACCAATTCTCAAGAAAAAAAAAAGCATATGGTATGAAAATTCAATACACAATCAACCGTTTCAATTAAATTCGAAACACTTTGCCAGTGTGTCAGTTGTTGTTGGTTGTTTTGATCCTACCCACCAACTGTCCAGTCAAACATCAAATAAATATGAATGTCAGGCATCAAATAACACATTAGAAATTAAGAAAAGTGACAAACAGTATTTACACAATTTGATATTTGTTTTATTTGAGCAATAAATTGTCAGAAAAAACAAAAAACAAACTCAGTTGAGAACCTTGTTGAGCAGCTTAGCAAACCGGGCACCCTGATGCTTGGCAATTTCCTTCTCCTTCTCAGAAACCTGACGTGGGCCGTTGCCGCCCACAATAGTTGTGGCACCCCATGGACTGCCGCCAATCAGCTCCAAATTGTCCTGCAGGTTGGGGTGGATAAAACCCACTGGAACAAAGTTAATTCCATGGTGCACGTAGTGGGAAATAAAGTTCTGGATGATGGTTTCCTGACCTCCCTGCTGCAATCCAGTGGACGTCAAAACCCTGCCAAACTTGCCTGCCAAATTGACAAGTCAATACCAAGCATATAAACCTAACGCATTTCACAATAAAAACTTACCTGCCAAGGCCCCTGTTGCCCATAGTCCACTTGTCATGTCCCAGAATGCTTTCACCTGAGCAGCCAGTGACTCGAAATGCATACCAATGCCAAACAAAAACCCGTCTGCATTGACAAGCTCTTCTGGTTTAATCATGGGAATTTCATCAAACAATTTGGCCCACAGTTTCTCAAAACCTTCCTTGGGCAGAGTTTCTGGCATGCAGTAAAGTGTCACTTCAGCTCCTTTGGCTTCAAGCCCCGCAATTACCAAGTCAGCGAGCATCTTGATATAGCCCCAAAACAAGTGGATAATGACATATACTTTTGGTTTGGCCATTTTGTGTGTTTAGAATGTGGTTTTTGCTGAATGTCAACAATGTTTTTATACCTCTACCTTCAAAAAAATCTTCCAGTTGGAAATTGGAAATCACTGATTGTGCAACAAAATCAACTGGCATCAAAAAATGTATTGCCAATCCCCACTGTGCAAAAATATGAAACAACATTTTACTTTATTTTACCAGTATATTCTTTATCATAATGCAATGGAACAATTGCATCTTCATGCTCTATCATTTTCTTTACAGACTGTCCAAATAATTTTCTCCATCCTTAAATTGTTTCCCAGTCTTGCACAGATATGAAAGTTTTTTTTCAAAAGCTAACTGTGAATTTGCATGTTTTCAAACAAAAAGTCATGAATACACATGTTTTTATGCAAAAAGTGATGAGTGCTTCAAACAGATAGTATTGATCTACAGTTGAACAGCAGCATCTTGGAGTGTTGGTTGAGCAATCTCTCAAAAAAATGCTTAATTTGAAGTTGAACTTGATCATTTGTGATTTCCTTCTGGTACTTTGCTTTTGTTGTTCCTACAGTTCTAATAATATCTGATGGAATCTTTGAATTTCTGCAAAATAACTGTAATTAATTGAATGCCATTTAAAATCTTGGTAATTCCAGAATCAAATGGACAATTCCAACAATTGTAATGGATGCAACAGCAAACTCAACTACCACTTCTCAAAGTGACAGCACACAGCTGCTGCAATATTTACTTAAACACACATAAATGCAAACTCAAAATCAAACAGGGCCAAACCAGGCCCAAAGTTTATTTGCAATGAAAAGCCTGAGGGGCCACAATAGGTAAAAAGCTCAACTCTCATAAAATCAACAACAAAAACTACTCAGTGGAAGAACTAGATCCACACATTTAATTTTTCCAGTGATCTTTGTTTTACAATGTGGTTGCATATTGCTTTTATTGAAGAACGTTTTGTTTACATTATTTTACAATTCAAACTGGGATCCTGATACAACCAGCTACAGATTGTTTGCTAAATGGGACTACAAAGTCTGCAACAAGATTTGCAGTGATGAATATGACAGAGATGACATGATCTTAATCCTTGATTATGCCAAAATCTATCATTGCAAATGATGAACAAAAAGAATGACTGAGATACAACCATAAAATCAAAAATATGCTTCATAAAAGAGTTGATGAAATCCTCTATCATGTGACAACAAGCATTGAATCTGACATTAGTCACAAAATGTATGTTGCAATCTACAAGATGATTTTGGATGTTGCTGGTGGTTAAGACTTGGAGGGTGTACTTCTGCAAATGAAAGAACTCAAACAGGCTAATTCTGAAATAAGTTGGACTATGAAATTTGAGGACAACTTATATGTGAAACAAAAAAAAAAAGGCTTCTACAGTCAAGCAGCAAAAATGTCAAGGGAACAAGTTTTTAGTGAAGTACTACAAATCAGATATATTACACAAGGTTTGGAGAATGGAATTTAGCTGATGTTCAAATCAGCCTGATAACCTGTCTCAGAGGGTAAAAGGACTCAAAGAATTCTTGACAAGTCTATGAAATGTCAACATTAACCGCTTGGATGGAAAACCAGACTTCATGTGCAAAATCCAAGACAATGTTATTAAGAAAGAAAAGTGTAAGCATAAAGAAGACAATGAGGAAGAAGACAAATTTTTCACAACAGAGAAAAGATTCAAAGGCAATTGGCAAAAGGAAGAATGTCAAAACAACATCAAGCAACATGATAAAAAACAACAACAGGGTAGATAAAGGGGGGTAGACAAATGGGCATAATATTTTAGGCTTTTGTTGTCAACACTGTAAGAAGTTGGGCCACTTGAGATGTGATTGCAAGGAAAAGTGTGAGTGGGAAAAATGCAATGCTGAACAATACAATAGCACATACAAGAGTAAGGATTCAGGTAATGGAAGTGGAATCATTGGAAAAACTGTTAAGGAACTTTCAACTATAATAACGTGGAGCAGAAGTTTTAAAAGAAAAAGAATGAAGAATTGGAAGTTTATAGCAGTGGTAATGATGATCAAAGGTAATGTACCAAGAAATTTTGGGGCTGGGCAGTATGTTAGATTTAAGAAATAATATGTGTTATACAAGCTGAATAAATGTTAAATAATATTTAATAGAATTGGAAATAGAAATATTATTTATTAGATAACAGTGAAAGAAAATAATCTTTATTTTATTCACCGTGAAATTCAAGAATAGGGATTAAATGTTCTAACTTGTCTTTTACATTTGAACAATTTTCTTTTGCTAAGAAATTGGCTTTTAATTAATATCGAGGCATTAGAAATGAGGCACAAAAGTTTTTATTTTGAGGCACAGAATTTGGCATTTAAATTGTTGTTCTATTCTTGGAAATAAATAATAAGATTCTAAAACTAAATTATGCTTTACTGTGCCAATTCCACTAGTTCAATTGAATCTGCCTTTGCAGGATTCAACACAATAATTACACAAGAATATTTATATCAATTCACACCTGTAGTAGTTGATTGATATGGATTCAAGGACTATTACCAAAGTCACCATACAAATTATTTTATGAACAGGAGCTACTGATTGGATTTTATTCAAAACTTATTTTATAACATAATATAATATATGCCTTCTTCCTGAATAAATTAATACTCATTTTTCTATCCAACAAAGGCTGCAAATTAAGAAGTTTGAATTACAACCTTTGTTGAAGTGGCAGTGTTGACCTCATAGCACACAGAACAATTACAGCCACCAGTAATGTGGGACAAAAGACAAATGTGGCAATTTCCACATTTAATTTTGAATTGCACAATTTGAGTTATATATTGACTAACACTAAGGTTTAATCCAGTTTTAACTTTATTATCTTCTCCATCAAATTTAATAACTTCAAATGCATCTTAATCAAAATTGCTGATATTTTTTCTTCCTTTATTTCCTTTAATAAACAGTATTCTTTTTAAATCCTTTACATCAGGAAACTGAGTTAATACACAACAATGCTATTTTCATACATTTTAAGGTCCAAAAATCCATCACAATGCATCAAAATGCTGTAAATGAAAGCAATGCTACCCCCCCAATGGAAATACCATCACAATACACTAAATCCATCACAATGCATCACAATGCATACAAAATTTAAGAAATATATTAACAACATTCTAAAGAAATTAACTGTATTTCAAAATAATTACAAATACATATTTTATTTATTTACAATTTTTTGAAAATTTTTAAAAATGCATTTAAATTGCATTCTTCAAATGTTTAGAATTTATGATAAATTTCTTACCATAGCTTAAAATCTTTTTGAAATATTTCCTTTGAGTCATTTAAAGAAAGAAATAATCAAGATAAAGCATTTTAATTCATTCAAAATACAACATTAATATCAGCATTCAAATCCACATTGATTTTCAACTTCTCAGCCAGCTTCTCAAACAATTGATCAATTGCATCATTCAAATCATGGTCATTCTTACATTTTGCAATAAA
>JADGJH010000205.1:0-25286 GCA_027596945.1 Physocladia obscura
ACTCTATTAAATATTATTTAACAGCTATTCAGCTTGTATAACACTTTTTCTTTTTAAATCTAACACCCATTGCAGGACAACAAAAGATTTGTTCTGATAACTCTCTCCTAATGGCTTCAAACTCTACTCAACAGAATTAATAACCAAAGATTTGGATTTTTAAGGAGATTCTTTTTTATTCTCATTCAGGAGTTCCAAATTTATAGTTTTGGATGTGAAAATGAAACAAAGAAGTTTCCAGAAAACAAAAAATAAAGAAAAACAGAGAAAAATGGAGAAATGAAAAAATAATGTAAATGGTTGAATAAAAAGGAATGATAATTGAAAAGTAGATAAAATAATGATAAAAAAATAATATAGAAATAAAACAAGGTCTTGATTGTGCTTGGTTGTTGTGCTAATGTTGTTGTTTGAACAAGAACTGCACACCATTGCTAAACATCTTGGAACCCTTGACCATCTTGGTAACTCCAAATACTTTTCAAAACTTTATTTTGCTTCTGGATATTATTAAATTCATATTTCCAAAGAAAACACTCCTAAAACTGCTTTTCATACCAAATATGGATACTTTGAATGGCTAGTCATGCCATTTGGACTTAACACTTCTCCTGCTACTTTCAAACTACTATGAATAAAATCTTTTGCAACATGATTGACCCCTTTGTCACAATCTACCTGGATGACATCTTCATCTGTTCTACTACTCTGGAAAAACACCTCAAACATCTGGACCAAATTCTCCAAAGACCCCAAGAAAACAACTTCCATGTCAGACTACATATATATTCTTTTCTCACTGATGAATTGGAATACTCGGGATACAAAATTTCAAAATTTGAAAAACCACATTCATATACTGACCTGCAAAGTTTTCTGGGATAGCTAATTCAATTCACTTCTTTGCTGAAAACATGGCACTTAACTTGCTCTACTATTTGGCATTCTCAGAAGATACAACACAACAATGGTAATAGTTGACTATGCAACAAAACAAACACAAATACTTCTCTGTCAGCAAAGTAACAATGCTAAACAACATAGCCAATCTCTACAAAATCAAATATGGAAACATCATGGACTTCAAAAGAAAATCTTATGTGAATTCAACATACAATTCTTGTCCCAATTCTAGATAATACTCCTAAAATCTCCACATACTCATCAAGTAGTATTGGCATCATTCAATCTGCAAAAAAACAGATACACAAAAATCAAAAACAACTGGGTCATCACCACTTAATGACATTTTGTATCACATTAGCAAGAATACAGGGATTTGGAATCAATGACACCAAGAACTCTTCTACAGGATACACTCCTTTCATGTTAGACATAGGACAAGATCTGACATCAATATCACATTTTTTCACATTTAACAATTTCTTTTTTTGTTTTGAGCTACTACTCAAATTTTCACAAAAACCCTTCATTAATCAACAACAATTCATTTAATCCCTAGGTAATTCTTCCTTTGTTATCACTCTTTTTCATTTTGAGTTCACTATTTTTTCATATCACCCTTTTTGAGATTTTTGGGTGGAGTTGTCTCTGGGCTTTTATTTTGATATTGGAGAACTATAAAAGGGATTTCATTTTTAAATAAAAATCACTTGAAATATTATAAAATTACACTAATCAATAATGTATATTAATTTCACAGTATACATGACCTAAGCTTGCCTGCATGAAAAACAGCAGCATATCAAGTAGCCACAGATAACTTATGCACTGCCCAAGACAAACAAGCAGCCACCACAAATTGAATTAATTCAAATGACTGTTTAAAATCAATAACCTTGCAGGAGTTTACATGTCTGATTAGTTCCAAAACTTTATGTGGTCCTGAACATATGTCAGAGAGCTTGGCAGTAGGTCTGACTGTTAATGTGTGGAAAATTGCCTTTATACTGATGTGATTCAAATTCAGAAGTGTCTCAAGGAACAAAATGGAAGAAAAAAACTATGCAAAACAGGCTATAAAGAGGGCACTGGATTTAGTTTTTAGTGTAAAATCATACCAAATAAAAACCAACTCAGCTCTCAAATCTAAAGTTTACTATTAAGCTTCTGATAAACCTACCAGAATATCAACAAATCTTACTTGCACTATTTTAACAGACATTGGCCAATAATTTAAGTACCCCTAAAAACAAAACAATTGTCAAAGTCATTGCTAAATACTTAATATTTGTGCTATTTTTTTGTGCAACATTATGGTAGTATACCAAAGGTTAATAATGTATTTACCTACCTGAAATGGATCTCTCTATATCTCCAGTCTCTTAGACATTGCTGGTCTGCAAAATATTCTTTGCAATGGTTATTCTGAAACCTGTGCGGAAAACTCTTCTGTTGATAGGTTTGGACATGGTGGAATAAATTTTTTTTAAAAAAACTAAAATTATGCAATTGTCTTCAAATTTGATTTCTTTGAGCAATTTGTTCATCCACATGTACTCCATTTTTCTAATAAGAAATGGGGGTTGGACAAATAAAAATCAGGTCTGCTGTCTTCAGAGCAAATTCATTGAATTTTTTTTTCTCCATCACCTGTAAAATAAGTAAATAATATTAAAAAAATAAATAAATTTAAACAAATAATAAAAACCAAAAAATTGGAATTGGAATATTTTGAATTATCTTGCATCTTAACGATTTTTTATTTCTCGGGAAAACACTCGGTAAGGTGGAATCCAGTAAGACAGGATGAGAATTCGGTCAATTTGCAGGGTGGTCAAAGCAAAAAAGTACAAGCCGGAGTAAAATTTTTTTGCACGCACCAACAAGCCATTCATAGCCAAGAAGTTTCAGTCTCGCAAACCACTTCTCGGTTCCAAGCCAAGACAAAAATAACGACTCTTCTAAATAGGTAAAAAGGAATGGCGGTGGAAGACGGCAGCGACGGCAAACGCCATGTGAGTATCAGTATCGGAACAATCGGTAACGCAAAATCAATGCCAACGAATACCGCGATTACGGTCGTGGACGGAAACGCAATAATTGGACGCATTGCGCGCTTCAACCGACGACATCGGCACACCGTGTTTATCGTGGCAATGCTGGTTACTGCAATGCCCTGGACACTACTGTTGTTGTTGCGTTCGGCTCACCACTCAACGCCAATATCAGACAAAAGCAAAAGCATTGATAACACAACTGTAAATTCTGGAATCTCTGGTCAAAGTTTGGGTTCAAATAATGAACCTCTTCACCAGTCGAAATACGTAAAACCATCAAACTCGACATTTAGTAAAGAATACAGTCCTCTCGTTGACCCCCCAAATTCGGCAGCTAAAATTGCTACAGAGAAACTCGCGCAAATGCAAAAGCTTCCCCCAACCGCGTCTCCCCGCGATTACATTACACGCCACAAAGCAATAATGCCATCCTCATTTTGTGATTCATTCAGTAATGCGGACTTTTTGACTTCTTTTGACACTCTTCCGAATTTGGTGTGCGCAAATTCTGTACAACTGAAGGACAAAATCGATCCTGACCTCTTTTCAAGCCAACTTAACGCTGCTTCGAATTACTCTTACGAGAATCTGCACAGCATGTTTCGTGGCGAAAACGACTACAAAAAAAAGATATTTCCCCACATAAATCGCATCAAAGATCATCTCATCAATCGTCAAAGTACATTGCCTTTGAAGCTAACTTCCATGCCCGCTTCCGAACTCAATCAAAGCTCTTCAATAGTTTTCTCTTCTTCAAACGAACCAATCTCGTCCAATATCAATCCGACTTCAGTATCTTGTGGTGTCGTTGATGACACTATTCCTCAGAGATATTGTGATACACGCAATATTGCAATTCGGTTGAATGCCATTCCGAAAGTCAACGATAAATCTGGTTTGAAATTGGTTCCAAAATTTGAACAAGTTTTGGAGGGAATGTGTTATCTTGATGAAAATTCATGGTTTGGACAGGGAATGGGTGAAGGTGCGGCAGGGTGGATGTATGGTGAGCTGAAAATATAAATTAAATAATCAATTTTTTTTTTTTTTTTTTTTTTTTCTAAAGAGGGCATGAAAATTTTGAATCCAGAAGCGAATTCGAAAATTGAATGTGATGTTTGGCTGAATACGCCAGTGTTTATGATTTCAAGATGGGACACTACAAATCCATACCAATTCCATCAAGACGCTATGAATACGTTCATTGTTTACTCTCTCCTTGGTTTATCTCCATCGCAAATCCAGCCCATAATTCTGGATGCACGCCACTCTGACGGCCCATATACAGCAGCCTGGTCCCACATTTTTTCCTCATCCCACCATCTCATCGATATTCGCCAACTATCTGCATCAGCCGCATCACTCATCCCTTCGTCTAAATCCCAATCCGAAACGCAGATTCTCTGTATGCGTCGCGCTATTTGGGGAATACATGGCGGAATTAGTCCTATGGCCCGTGGGGGCCGAAAACGCGCCAGATGCACGAGTTCCCCACTATTTTCCGCATTCAGCGAATTCATGCTTGACCGTGTTCTCGATTCTGCTGCCCACGAATCAAACAAACCGCTGATTGCATCCAATCTTGCCAAAACGGCACAAACGTTGTCATTGTCATCGACATTACCTGCATGGCTTCCGCTTCCAATAAAATCTACTCGATACGGGCTTCTGTTTGAAACCACCGTCCGCAACTTGTACGCCTCCGGCCACACAGCAGAAGCCGAAAAACTCGCCAAAGACACCATCGTCGTAACATACGCGATCCGAAAGGCAGCTACAATGCATGGATCTACAGAAGTTGGTGCATCGTTTGGCGTGCAATTTCATGGTGTTGACGGTGTTACTGCAGTTGATCCAGTGAAAGAGTATATTGACGGAATCGAGCCGGCATTGCAACGCATCGTGGCGAATGAGAATGCCTTGATTAATATATTATACAGGACGACTGAGAAATGGATGCATGCTCGTCCGGAGAAAATACGCAAAGTTGAGTTTCGGGCAATTGATTTTGCACAATTGAGTTTCGACGATCAAATGGCTGCTGCGCATAGCACCGATTTGTGGATTGGTCCGCATGGAGCTGCGTTTGTGCATTTGCTGTATCTGCGAAGGATGCCGTTTGCGGCTGTATTGGAGCTGAAGCCACCAGAAAGAGGCAGCAGTAATATGCAGTTTCACAATCTTGCAATCAAAATGGATAATATGTGAGTTCTTTTGTAGTGTTTGTGCTTTCTGTCCTTATTTTTATAAACAGGTTCAGCTTTGTTAACATTGGAAAACTTGTTAATGAAGTTCAGATGCAACAAGTTCAACATGAAGTTGAATATCTTTTGGAAAATTTATATGATAGCCGACAATCTTGAGAAGAGCAATGTTTTTCTTTTTTTTTCGGTTTTGCATATAAATTTTTTTGGAGTTCTTCGACTGTTTTTTCTTTATTTTTTATATGATACAAATATAATTCAAAGGAGCAATTTATCGGCTCAGCGCCATAATTAAGCTCGAAAATTTTTCAGTCAGCAAGTGCGGGAAGCGTTTTGGCTGTTTTGAAAATTCGTTGGGAAAGTTTCTTCAACATTCACAATTTATTAATCTATCCATTGCACAATAATTATGCATTAAAATTGGGATATAACCATCGCTCGCCAAATTACTTTGCCTTAATGAATAAACTCTTCACCATTTTCTTAAACCCAACTTTTTCTTTTCCCAAACGACGTCGGCGTCTGTCTAGAAGCTTCATGGCAACCAAAACGCCACTAATAAAGCACCAGTACACAGCGTAACATGTGACACTGGCATATGTAGCATTATTACTCCATCCCAACACAGCGTTGAAAAATTGCCAGCCTCCTTGAGTAGAATCTTCGGGGTCGCAGCAAGTAACGTGCCTAATATAGCACGATATATTATAAGTCGGGATTATGTAGTGATATTTACTTTGAATGCTTACCAAACATTTGTTTTAACATTCCAGTAGCTAGAATCATCAGAACCACCTCCAATCGCGTTGGTCCATGCGTTAAGTTCAAATTCGGATATTGATTTGGCCAAAAGACCACCAGATAGGTAGAAGATGAAGACGGCGGCTGAAACGAAGAATGTATGCAACTTAACTGAGTTTCCGGCACTGAAATTAGCGAGGGTTTATTAGAATTACGATTTCAAATGCCGTTGGTAACTTACCGAAATATTGCCCAACCAATTAGACATCCACATATTAAACCGACAATTACTGCAAGAGGAATGTTATCGGCACTTTCACTCAGAGTAAGCTATTTAAAAGTGGATAAGGAAAAAATAAAAGTAGTGAAATAGACACTTACTCCGCCCAAGAAAACAATTCCTTCCAAGCCCTCTCGTAGGACAGTAACAAATGGAATCCAGAAGAATACTTGAATTGCTCTTCGATCTGTGCGAATTTCATTTTCGCTTTTTTCATCAATATTCGCAATTTCTTTCTTTGGGTTGATATTTTCGTCAGCCAACATGGGAGTTGTGAGAGCCACGATTTCCACAATTTCAGTGTCTGAAACAGCAAAATCTTGCTGCTGGACTAACGTGTCGGTTCCGGAAATACCCTGATCAGCCAAAGACTTGTGCAACTTGCGATGCCACTTGGCCGTCAGTTCGTCTGATTTCAAGAACGCGAACGCCATTGCTGTGAGAAGAACGCAGGCAATCAGAGAAAAGATTGCTTCCCACAGCGACTCTGTTTGGTTCCACAAGTTATTTGCGTATGTAAACCACACGCCCAGAAACGCGCCGCCCACCGCCATTGATGCAAGAAGTCCCACGCCTGTGCCGATCCAGATTACAGTTGTGAGACGGCGCCGCATTACTCGCAGCTCTGTTCCACTGAACCGCGTATAAACAAACGCCAAAAGAACTGACACTACGATCGACGCTTCGGTACATTCTGTTGTTTGACAGAACTTTTCACTTACGTTTCAAATCACAAATACTGTTATGAAGCTCTCACCTCGAAAAATCACGAAGAAGAACGGCAAGGAAAAGCCTATGGCCATTTTTCGGATAATTTCAAAGGTAATAGCATTGCCTTGTCGTTTTCGGTCCGTTTTTATAAGTGATTTGATGTTCGATTTCCTATTGGTTTGTAGGATTCCGAACTCGTGACCTGAGATGACCGAAAATTTTCTCATTGGGCGTTGAAACAAGACAATTCCCGATGTCCTGATGGAAAGTTTTTGGTCACAGCACACAAATATTAACAAAATAAAAATTAATAAATAAATAAATAAATAATAAGAAAGAAAGGACGAAAATGATAAAAAGGTAAGATTTCTTTGCTGATGTGTAATGAATTTTATTGACATTAAAATGAAAACATCATATCAAATATAAACCAAATCAAAGAAACTATGAAAAGTTTTAAAAAAATTAGCTCTTTTCGAAATGACACTCTTTTCAAAGGCAACTCTGTTTTTACAACAGGCATCGTGTCACCTTCACTGACAAATAATTCAACGGTTTCTTTTGTTTTTTGCTGAGTAGTTCCTAGCGTGCATTTGACGTCTTTTTTGCAATTGTTGTCAATAGCATCAGAAATAGTCAAATCTTCTTCCTCTTTTTTCTGAGTACCAAATATCCAATATCGAAGTCCGGAATCAGCATCCCATTTCAACTTCAGATTTCCATATTTGCCTCTTGTGTAATAATAGAGAGCTATATCGTAAATCCATACAAGTAAATTTGCACAAATTTCAACACTCAGTAACCACACGAAATCAACAAAGCCAAAAAAAGTTTCCAAAGAGATACCACTTCGTCGTCGTCGACGGCCACGCTTTTTTTTAATCTTTGATGATACTCGGAGATCAGTATTTTGTTCGAGTTTTGGAGGATTCAAAACAAGTCTAATTGTTTTTGAGTCGTGAATTTGATAAGCTTCAAGTCGTCGTGCGGCAGCAACAGGGATATTCAAAGGCGAAATTGATACTTTTTCAGATTTTTGAGATTGTCTTGTGGTTGGTTTCTTTTTCAGCAAAAATATCTGTATCAGCATAACAAAAGGCCAGGCGAGAAATTCGACTATTCGGGTTGTAAGAATTATGGGGCTCGCGGCAAGGTTTACAAGAGCCGCCCATGTTCTGTCTATGAAATACATTGCAGCTAGAACTTGTGGTGGCAATTCTTTGAGTACTTCTTCGTTTTCATTTTCCATTTGAAGATTAAAATATTGAAAATCTTGAGATAGTATAGTTTATTAGAAATCACAAATGATGAAATAATTTTTCAAAATTTTTGAATTGAGGAAGAAATCGCAAATATTAATATGGTGCTTGAGGATACGCATCTGATTCATCCAAAACTTTTTCCAAAACATAATTAAGCAATCTGTCATCATCGAGTTGCTGAAAACGAGATTTTTTGAATGGTAATTGTGTTGTGACAGACAATTGCGAATTTTTTCTATCCTCAAACGTTTTCAAATAATTGACTCCAGCAGTGATGAAACTTGCTGAAAACTCCACAGCCGCTTCCCAAACCGAATCAATCACATCAAAAACGATGCCATAGTTTCCCAAAGCATTTCCATTAATTCTATCCTCTTTCAAACTCTTTTTCATGTCATCGCCATCTTCAATTCCAATTGCACTATCAACAGGTGAGTTCACGTCCGCTGAAACTACTTCACCATTCACTTCATACACAGGTGCATTCGGAATGTTTGGTTGAATTGTTAAACTGATTCTTTCAGCAATCGAGCTCCGTTTCTCCACTCGTGGACGCGCAGTCACAGTTACAACATACGGCAACCCACCACTATTCGTTTGAGCCACGAATTTAAACTGCAACACGCAAGATGTATGATCAGTGCTCAGAAGTTCGCTACCGTCTTCAGGTGTGAAAGAATCCACCGAAACTTTATGTACGGTCATTTCGAGTCCATCAACGTGGGTCACGTCAATGTTTGCTCCCGCGAAGCCGTATTTACCTCGTCGTGGGAACGCGATTGAAAAATCGCTCTTCCCGGACGGGATTGAAATTTGGATTTTGAATGTATTTGTAGCATCGTCAACCCATTCATTTGAATGTACTAGGCGGCGAGAAGGACCATATTTCGTGAGACCTCCAAGTAGAAATGGCAATGTTCCGTTACTTTGAATTGCGTTTGACACATTCAAAATACAGAGTGGTGCTTGAACTTGAATGAGTTTTATCAAAGCTTATTTGTTTTATTTTTGATTGAGTTTTTTCATGTTCAATACTGAAAAACTCACAATGCGGAATTTGTCCTTTAACATCAATTTCAACAATATAAGTGACCGCAACGTCTTTATTGACCTGTCTCAAAAGCCAAGCGACCGCTTTTGCCTCACCGCGAATGAAAGTAGAAAAATAACTATTGTCCGGAGGCGCTTTTCCATCTTCAACAGATGTGCTGACAATAGCAGCTTCGTCACCGGCATTTTCAAGTCGGTAGCAGTTTGCTGTTAAAAAATCACGGGATCGTACAATTAGATTTCCTTTTTGGGAGCTGAGGACAAGGTTTTCGTTGTACGCAAGTGTTTCAAGAAGTGTTCCTTGATCGAAACGTGGATCCCCTGCGAGTGGGTTTTTTATAAAAATTACATTGGTTGCTGAAAATAGAAACTCCTTCAAAAGCCCCAATACACACACAGACAAAAAACAACTCACATAGCCGACGACCCCCAAATCCTCTCAACACACTCGACACTTCTTGCACGCATATATTTTTTATGATACCATCTCCTCTGAAAGCCGGCAAAAGAGTTGCGCCTTCTGTTGTACTAGATTCAGGTTCTTTAATTGTGACTTTGATACCGCGCTCTGTTGTCACTGTTTTCCAACAAGATTCATCAGCGTATATATCTCGAATATACTGTACAGCCGTATCAATTGCAAGGCGGTGTTTGTGGTTTGATTGTGACTTATTTTTACCCATTGACATTGTTCAAATGAAATAAAAAAACAAAACGAAAAACAAAAATCAAACTATCTGCTTTTTTCGTGATTTTCCAATTCGATTTAGCATTTTCAACACGGCCTTCTCTAAATTTTTCATGTCAAGTTCATAAAAGGCTGGCCCACTATACAGAACATTTGAATACCTATATTTTTGGTTTTGGATTTCAAACTAAAAGTGCATTGAGCCAACTCACATATGTTTCAAACGTTTACTAAGATTTCGAAACTGCTCATTTCCACTTGATCTTTCAGGTGGCTTCATTTCCACAACTCCAGCGCGGGTTATACTCCGTCGAAGGTACAACAAATGGGCAAATACAGCACCGTGCGGTCCCACAAAGAGGTCAGTGTCTTGCGCGAGCGCAACTTGATCTTCAAATGTGAGTGAGGCAAAATCCACAGCTCGAAACTGAGCTATGATCTCCGTCGGTTTTGAGATTGACCAGCCTGACACAACAGAGGCAAGACGGTCAACAATAAAATCATCATTTGGAATCACGCGAGCCAAATGTTTCTTTTTTAATGATTGTGGCGTTATGGCTATTTTGTCTTGCTGATACTCAAAAAATCCACGAATTTGTTGTACCCTTGATGTTGTCGGGGGTTGCGATGAGTTTGAGGCACGGACTGCGTAAGTTACTGTAATCACGCGATTTCGCATATTAAGAAATTCTTGCTCTGTTACGGTACCAATTTCCAGTAATGTATCCAGCCTATAATTTATTTCTAGCTTGATTGATGGTACGATTGGCAGTGGTTTCCAAGACGGATATGAACTATTGCCAAATACTGCTGTTCGAATTCGGGAAATCATGAACGCGCGGAATGCTTCGAAAAGAGGCGAAGAAGTGCAAGAATCTTCAGTACGTGCATTGCGCGAAAGTGGTGATATTCCACCATGGATTCCCCAAACTGCCGATCGCAAACAAAGAATTGGTGGGCTGTCTTTTCGCGAGTCAATATGTTTATAAACCGCTGAAGAGATTTCGCGAATGTCAATGAGACGATTGCTGGACGTGAAAATGTGTGACCACGCGATAGTAAACGGACCATCGGTTTCACGACGGTCAAGAAGAACAGGTTGAATTTCGTTCGGGCTGAGATCCAGGAGAGCGTAAACCAAGAAAGTATTTAGAGCATCTTGGTGGAATTGATACGGGTTGGTTGTATCCCATCGTGAGATGAAAAAAACAGGCGTTTCGAGCCTGATTAACGGTGCTTTGCTATTAGTTTCCAACATTTACTGAATAATAATATCACCATGCATCGCACTGAACGTTAGTATCATCAACAAACTCTATGCCATCGTAAAACCAGCCAGCTGCACCGCCACCAAATGTTTTGTTCCGCCATATTCTTTTGTCATCAAAGGAACAACTTGCTGCTAAAACTCCTTTCGATGGTGGCAAATCTAAACCTTTGGGGCGATCACCAACTTCAGGCAGTTTTTCCAACCGTATAGCAATATTCGATGATTCGCAGTATCGCTGGGGAATTCTTTTATCGATTGTGCCACATCTGATTGAGGACGCGCCCATAATGACGGAAGTATTTTCGGGAGTAAAGCGGAGAAATATCTTTGAAATATCTGATGATGAATTACCAGTTTTGTGAACGCGACGGAACGGAATCGCGGAAACAGAATCGGGCGAAGAATTGCAAATGTTCGGGGATGGATTCGCTGCTTTGTTAAACAAATAGTTGCCTGACACAAATTCATCATTGAAGAGTAGCGACGAGCAGCCGCGCGTAAAGCCAGAATAAGCGAGTGCAGCGCGGAGAAGAAACTGCGCATTTGCTTCCTTCGCGTTTGACGGCGACTTGTCGTCAACGCCAATCACATAGCTAACACTGCTGTCACCGACAGCTGCAGCTTCACTATCCGCATACGCGGCACTTTCGCCGATAGACCAGTGCAAAAATAGCATTGCTAAAAGCAGCCCGGCTGCAATCCGCATCATCCGGGATATCCGCATTTCTGTTGTTTTTTGTTTTTTTGGCAAGATCCATTCTACTATTTTTTAAATCTCAGCCTGCTTACTCACAAAACTGCAATTACTTGTAAATCCAGTTAACAGAGAAAACTTTGTCTGCTGGCATTGATTTGACACGAAACAATTCACTGTTTTGAGCAAATTGAATTTCCTGCAAATGACTGCTGAGCTCAAGAAACGGGCTGGAAAAGGCATTAAGAACATCGATAGTGCAAACGGAAACGGGAAAGAAAAGGATCGAGATAATATATTTTTAAGCGCGACTTCTAATGGCCTCGACGCATCGAAAGCAATCGTCGATTCGGAAAAGAAAAGAGAAATAAACAACAACAGCAACAGTAACAGCAAAAATAGCAGCAAGGATTCCGTCGATACGCTTGTACAAGAAGCTCATGCGCGTGAAATTGAATGGAGTTGGCTGTGGCTTGTTGGTCTCGCGTTTGTTGTTGTTTTGTCATTGGTAACACGCATGTATAGAATTCAAAACCCAGCAAAAGTGGTGTAAGTTCGCGTTCTTTTTCCCTTCCGTTGTATACAATACATTATTTTTCGAATACGCTGAAAACTAATTGTTATTCGCACTAGCTTCGATGAGGTGCATTTCGGCAAGTTTGCCTCATACTATCTACGTGGCGAATACTATTTTGACGTGCATCCACCTCTGGGCAAACTCCTTCTGGCCGCCGTGGCTGCTGCTGCTGGTTATGATGGGCATTATTTGTTTGATGAGATTGGTGATGACTACGCAGCGCATGGAGTTCCATTTGTGGCTATGCGGCTGTTTCCCGCCCTCTGCGGTGCTCTTATCCCACCATTTTGTTTTCTATCACTCAAAGAACTCGGCCTTTCATTTTCTGCATCTTTTTGGGGCGCACTTATTCTGATTTTCGGTTTGGGAATTCCCCCTTTTCTGCTGCTTTACTCCAATTAAAAATTTTTCATTCAGACAATGCCCTCATCACACAGTCACGTCTTATTCTACTCGATAGCATGTTGCTCCTATTTGGCGTCACTTCTATCTACGCCTGGATTCGCTTCTACAAAGAACGTCAATCGTAAGTTATTTAATAGCCAACGGTAATTTTGTATGCTTACATTTGATATTTTTTTTGTTTTTTTTGTAAGTCCATTTTCTCTTTCTTGGTGGTTGTGGTTGTCTCTTACGGGAGTTTCACTTGCACTGACTCTTGGAGTTAAAATGGTCGGATTGTTCACGATCGCAGTCGTTGGAGTTGCTGTACTGTTTGATTTATGGAGGATTCTCGATATTGAACATGGTCTGTCAATGGTAAGGAGGTAAAATAAGGTCGAAAACTTCGTTTTAAAATTTTCAAAAAAAAAAAAAATTAGACCCAATTCTACAAGCATTTCGCTGCTCGTTCACTCTGTCTCATAGTTCTACCTATTTCTCTGTATTTATCTTTCTTCTATATCCACTTTGCACTCCTTCCATACACTGGTCCTGGTGATGCTTTTATGTCGCCACGTTTTCAATCAACTCTGTCAGGAAACGAAATTATGGCGAAAAGTGTTTCTGTGCCTTACACGTCACAAATTACATTGAAGAATAAGAATCAAGGCGTTTTTTTGCATTCTCACGACGCAAAATATCCACTTACATACGAAAACGGACACGTCTCAAGTGAAGGCCAACAAGTCACTGGATACCATCATCCAGACGGAAACAACGTGTGGGAAATCTTTCCAGCCGACCAATCATTATATTCTGCGGCACCCGAATATTTTCCAACTGCAACAGAAAAAGAACGCGGTTTGAGATACGTGAAAAATGGTGACTTGGTTCGTTTACGACACGTTGGAACACAAAAATATCTTCTGACACATGATGTTGCGAGTCCGCTTACTAGCACAAATATGGAGATAACTGCTGTTGAAGGAGATGAGCGATATGCGGAGACTTTATGGAAAATCAGCACTACAGACGGGAAAGTTGGCGACAAAATTTACAGCATGAGGTCACATTTTACATTCATCAGTGTCCCGCATAGCGTTGCTTTGCATCCGAACTCGATTCTTCCTGAATGGGGTTTCGCGCAGATTGAAATGAACGGAGAAAAGAAGTTGGAATCGAAGGGAAATGTTTGGTACTTTGATGAAATAATTCATGATACCATTATTGATGGTGAGATTTTTTGTACAATATTTTTTTGTATTGAAATATGTATAAAATTTTGTTTCTTTACAAGGGGTTGATAAGTATGAACCGCAAATAGTCCAAAGCAGCCGTAAAGCAGCTGGAACCATGCCATTCATTTTGAAATTTCTTGAGCTTCAAAATGTGATGTTTGTCCAAAACGCGGGGTTGACAACATCGCACCCATACTCATCGTCGCCAAATGAATGGCCGTTTGTCATTCGCGGAATATCATTCTGGGAAACTAAAGAAGGACTTCGTCAAATCTACTTACTTGGAAATCCGTTCATCTGGTGGTTCTGCATCGCTAGCGTAGGGGTATACGCGGGAATCTGGCTTGTTGACCGGATTGTTTTTCGTCGTCAAGTTGATCTGCTTGGTCCAAGTCTTCGTCGGTGGTTTGACAATGCAATTGGGTTCCTGTTTCTTGCATGGCTTCTGCATTACATTCCATTCTTCTTGATGGGACGTATGCTGTTCTTGCATCACTATTTGCCGTCGTTTATTTTCTCAACAATGCTGGCGGCGGCGTTGATGGATTTTGTGTTCCGGCTTTCGAGGGAGCGTGGGCCTGAAACAATAATTGAAGATAAAGAGGCTGCGTTACGCGTGCCAATGTTTGTGTGGGCACATAAAAGCGGTCCGTTTGGAAGTGTATTGTTTGTTGGAGTTCTTGGAGGGACCTTGAGTGCATTCTTGTGGAGTTTTGCGTATTTTGCGCCGTTGAGTTACGGGTCTGGATTCCCAGTTGTTGAAGATATTCGGGAAAGGAAATGGTTTAAAGCATGGGATTTCCAGCATGCTTGAATTGAATTGTTTGGACTTACTTTTTTTGAATAAATATTGTTGACTGCAAAGAAAGTTTTGCATTACTTCCAATATTCATAGCACAGTAAGGCATATCTTGATTGTAGAGTTACCCAGCAGCTTTCTGATTTGCTGCAGTCAAAGCTATTAACCTGGATTTACAGACTCCTGATCTTCATTCCCAATAAAATCTTCATATTCATAGTCATGAGAAGTAGTAAAGTCTGATTCAGCATCACTATTGCTATCAGACAACCCAAATCCAAGCAGATTATATGAGTTAGAGTCTGTTGTATCAGCATAAAATTGCACTGCAAGCATTTCAAAGTAGCTTTGTGTATTGGGGCCATCAAAATTATGCAGATCAGAGTTTTTCTGTTGCATACCAATTTTCTTGTGAACAGCGACACTTTTTTTTTTTGCCACTGCAAAAATAGAAGGAGTGAAAAGAAGGAAAAATTAAATGTCTTTGAAATTTCTTTGTCTGTTGTCTGCAAGGAAATTTGACAAAGCAAATTTCTCACAAGGAAAAGAAAAACCTTGTGAAAAAATACTGCCAAAATAGAAGCCAATAGCCCCAGATGCTAGAACCACTGTGCAGAATAATACCAATGATGAACCTGATAACCAGGGCTCACCGAGGTGTAAATTGACATTCCACTTTCGTGCTGCGTATGATAGAACTTCTCAAGAAAATCTTCAACATCTAACCCTTTGATGTCACATACAGACATACTACTGAAGCATGAATCAAAGTTGCAAAAACTGTGGGAATTGCATCAGGTATAAATAATAATAATCCCCAAACAGCTGCGAACTGCAAAAAACAGTTTGAAAAACTTGTGAAGAGCCACCACAAAGACATTATGGAAGCTCTTCACACATTTGGAATGGAAGAAAAATACAAAGAGCATGAACAGCTATTGGAACAATTCTTAAAAATTGCTGGTAGCGTGCTCTTCAATAACGTTGGGTGTATTTTGAATTCATTACGTGCTATTGCCTCCAAACATTTCCAGATCCTTTGATATCTGCTATTTCTGAGGACGAGTGTAATGCATAGAATTGGGGCCGATATGAGTGGAATGAACACTGCTGGCTAGTCAAAAGCGACTTGGGTGAGATTTTTTTTGAAAAACAAGTTTCAAAATGCATCCATTCCCAACAACAAAGATTTCCGCCTATAATGCGGGCCGTCTTGGCGCAAACTCTGGTGGCCCAGCCGCGACAACACTGAACCAGCACTCTACATCCCCATTGTTTCTGCCGTTTCGTCTACGTTCGCTCGAGTTCAAAAACCGCGTCGGTGTTTCGCCAATGTGTCAATACAGCGCCGTCGATGGGTTTCCGAACGCGTGGCATTTCGGACACTTATCACAGTTTGCTATCAAAGGAGCTGGACTTATTATTGTGGAAGCGACTGGGGTAAGCTTGTGTGTGTGTGTGCAGTGTGTGAAGATCGCGTTCATTTTTTTTTGTTTTCAGGTGACACCCAACGCTCGGATCACGCCAAATTGTCTTGGACTTTGGTCCCAGGCCCATGCGAACGCATTTAAACCTATTGTCGAGTTTATCAAGAGTCAGGGAGCTGTTGCTGCTATTCAGGTACTTCCGTGTTTTGGATCCAGATTTCAAATCCCCACACTTCATTGAAAAATTTAATTTTCCACCAGTTGGGTCACGCTGGAAGAAAAGCGTCGACACTGGCGCCATTCGTCACCAACAACAACTACAACTCTGTCGCGTCTACTGAGCAAAACGGATGGCCCGGCAATGTTGTTGGACCGTCACCTGTCAAACAAGCTCCAACAACTGCAGACGTGAAAGAGCTCTCTGTTCCCGAAATCCGCCAAATTGTCAAGGATTTTGAAAACTCGGCGCGCTTGGCGCTTGATGCTGGCTTTGATGTTGTTGAACTGCATGGCGCCCATGGGTACTTGATTCACTCGTTTTTGTCGTCTTTGAGCAATTTCAGGAATGATGAATATGGTGGTTCTTTGGAGAATAGAATGAGGTGAGAAAATAAATGAATAGAATATCTACATTTTTTATTAAATTATAATTTTTAAACGCGAAAATTCTCATCCTTGTAGATTTCCAATTGAAATCGCAAAAGCTGTGCGAGCAATTTGGCCTGCCGACAAACCCCTCTTTTTCCGTCTTTCTGTGTCAGACTGGTCTGACGAACCTGCCGGCCTTACAGCCGCAGATTCTGTCCACATTGCGCGCGCACTCAAAGCAGTCGGAGTCGACCTTGTTGATTGCAGCAGTGGCGGAATTGTCACCGCCCCGGTCAACCCAGCAGTGTTTTTCGAGCCAGGATATAACGTTGGATTCGCCGAGCAGTTGCGTGTGGAAGCGGGCGTTGCGACTGCGGCGGTGGGGAATATCACCGACGCTGTGCAGGCAGAAGAGATTTTGAGGAATGGGAAGGCGGATATTGTCTTGCTTGCACGAGAGTTTCTGAGAAATTCGGCCTGGGTTCTTGATTCGGCGGCGAAAGTTGGGGCGGAAGTTGAATGGCCTGTTCAGTATAGGCGCGCGAAGCCTAGAGAATGATTTTTTAAATTTTGAGTGCGCAGTCTGAACATAGTTTTTTTGAAAGCTTATACGATTTCCAAGGCTTGCAATATAAAAAATTAAATTAGATTTGCATTTTTACAAAGAACTAGTAATTCCAATTTGCTTTTTTTTTTTAATAAACAAAACCTTCAAATGAAAAATCGCAATTTTTCAATACTTTGTTTCAACCAATCGGAAGAAAGCCGAGGGTCGCAACAAAACGAAAAAAAATAAGATGGCTGTGGGATTTAGCATATCGGTGTTCTTTGTGATATTTCGGGGTGTGTAGTGTTGTTTGATGGTTTGTACTATCATGTGACTGCAGACGATTAGAGTGCACTGAGGCGTCGATCGTGGTGTCAGTGCTGCTTGCTTTTGTGGCGTCCCGGTTCAAAGGCAGCGACGAAGCGGCAATGCGGCGCACGTTGACATTGGCGCTGTGGACCGGCACCGGCATTGGTATGCTTGTGTCTGTGGCCATCGGCGCCGGCTTCCTCGTTGTACTGTTCAAATACGCCGCGGACCTCTGGTGAGTGTACTTGCCGACCGCTGTAGCAGCGATTGCGTTCGTTCTTTCTAACCTACCCCCAAAGGATGGCCACGTCAACAGCGATATCAACTTGCCTGATCTGCCCGACCCCTGCAGTCTAACTGTCGATGACACCGAAATCGAGCGCGGTCCGTCCCTTGAGGCATCACACTTCCTGCCCGCAACCACGCCCTTGAAACATCACCCGGATACAATCTCTAGCAAAACAGAAGCAGCACACAACGACAATGGCATTAGCAATAGTCAATATCCCAAAACTCGGAACTTTCTGGAAGATTCGTCAGACGCTGATTCACACGAACAACAACTGAAGCAACTTTCGCCGGAAGAAACCCTGAAGCGAACTAGACGCGCGCAGATAAAAAGCGCGCAGCCTTTTTTCTGGATTCCGTTTCTGACTGTCATTCGAGAAGGGCTGGAAGGAATGGCTTTTCTGGGTGGAATTGCTCTCTCCGAAGATCCTGGTCATATTCCATTAGACTTTTTTGTAGATATCATTTGTGGATTCTTGATTGGATATACATTCTATAGGTATTAAGGAAAATTTTATTCGGATCTCGTGCTCTCCGTCTTTCCTAAAAAATTTTTTTTACAAACGTTATTAGAGCTGGGAACACAATGAAACTGCACACCTTTTTTGTAACAGCGTCACCTGTGATTTTATACCTTTCGGCTGGCCTATTTTCGAAGGCTGTGCTCCAATTCCAAAAAAACAAATGGGCCCACCTTATCGGAACCACCGTCGACATTGATTCTCTCAAGTACTGTGACGCCCGGCAATCCGTCTTTCGTTTAACCTGTTGCAGCCCCGACGTTAACACTGAAGGCGGCTGGCAGTTTTTCAATGCCCTTTTGGGATGGACAAACAGTCCCACGATAGGAAGTGTTGTTGCGTATGTTCTCCATTGGATATTTGTTGTTTTTGTATTGGTGGTTATGAAGGTTACGGATCGAAAAAGAATACGGTTGGGAAGAGAACGAATTGGGTTCAAGAGTATGATTGCAAACTGGGTTATTGGGAGGAAAAAATGAGCATTTTTTAATTTTTTATTATGACCCTTTATGTGTGTATGTGTGTGTGTGTGTGGGTGGGCGTGTTTCTCAAGTAATAGGTTCAAGAGTGATAAAGTGTAGGATTATTTAGAGTGATATTTACATCAAATGCTAAGTAGCACTTTTTTATCTTTGAATCCCTTTTCTTTTCTCTTTTTCTTTATTTATACAGCATTTTGCTTGCGCACAATAGTTGCAAATAAAATCTTTCAGTAACAAATCCCAAAACCTTACTGCTCCCAAATATAAAACAATTGGGAGTAAAACGAAGGCGGTAAAAAAAAAATGTTTAAGCTGTAGGTGTTGGCATTGCTTTTGCGATTCCAAACGCGGCACCAGAAGCTGCGGCACCAACAATCATCATTTCAACTGTTTGAAAAAAATACAAATAAATAAATGAAACTAGATTCAATTAAGAAAATAACACATATGAGTTACTCACAAGCCGATTTCAGTTTTTGCTCAACACCCATTATAACCGCTTTTACATAGCCGAAAATGAACAACACAGCTAGGGTACCACCAATAGAAACATAAAACGCCGTATTTGCGTTTGGAATGACCAAATATGGAAATAACGGCACAATGCCCCCCATCTACATTCAGATAATTTACATACGCACAAATTCTCAAAAAATAACAGTAATAAAAACTCACAAAATAAGATCCCCCAATGGTCAAAGCTGAAATCCACAAGCGACTAGAATCCGGTTTCTCCAAATTCAATTCATACTTCATCATAAACTCGATCCACATCTCGGGTTTCTCCTTCAAGCGCCTCACCAGCGGCTCGATATCGTTGCGCTCCATCCCGTATGGCTCGAATATCTCGTATATTTCTTCCTCTTCTTGTTCGGGAACGGTGCGAATCTCGTGCCATTCGCGCTTCTCTTCGGCGTTATAGTGCTCAATTTCGGAGCGACCCGCGAGGTAGCCACCGAGGCCCATAGATATGCAGCCCGCAACGATTTCGGCCATGCCAGCGACGACAACGAATCGGGAGTCGCCGAGGGAGGAGAGGCCGGCGGTTAGCGCGAAGGGGACGGTGAGACCATCTGAGAGTCCAACAACTATATCCTGTCGATTTTTATTTTTATTTTTATTGTTTTCAGATTAGTTCTTTGGATAATATGCACTTTTTTTTTTTTTTTGGGGTGCTGAATGCTGTTTTGCGCTTGCTGAGTAACGAAACACAAATTTTCGCAAGAGGTTTGCAGAAGAGAAGGATGATAAAGGCTAGACGGCATGGTATTCACCCGAACTACATCCGCCCCAGTAAAATGCGGTTCCTCATGAATATTCAGCTCTTCGACAGACGACTGTTGCAGCTTAAGTTGTTTCTGTTTGTGAGATTGTAGCGTAGAGACGATCCAAACAGTAAGCAGAACCAGCACGCCGGCTGCGAAGATTGAACCGACGATAGCACCGATTACAATGAGCTCGTGGTCTGTACCGCTTGAATCTCTTCTTGTGGTTGATATTGCTATCGGGGAAGACATTTTTTTTGTTGTGAAGGAACAAAATAAAATTTTTATTTTAGATTGATTTAAAATCAAGTTAATTTTTTGCAACGTGGGAATGGTGTGGAAATAAATACTAAAGCTTAAAAATGATTTTGAATCTTGCGGTTTACTAAAAGAAGGGACATAAATATGGCAGCATGATTCAGGACAATTAAAAATCAAATTTTGTGCGGAGGTGGCGCAAACAAATTTCGAAAAAAAAAAAGTCAGAGGAGAAAAAATCTACTTGCAAAAAAGTAAAAGATGAAAGGGAAGAAAGAAAAAAGAAAGCATTTTCTCAAGACAGAAATGCTTTTACATCTCCGTCATGCAGTATAATGGCGCTATGCTGAGCTCGTTACCTTCATAACCGACCCAGCATTCCCTTTCGAAGAATACTTCGTAGAATTATTCGCTGACAGTTTCAACAACCGCTGGCGTAATAAAACTCATTTTCATCAAAAAAAATCTTAACAGCGCCCAACAAATGTAAGAACCTATGATTAACCCACATTCGGAAACCATAAACACAGCCACGAATTTCGTGAAATTGCTCCTGATTATGCTCATGTACAGATCTTTGCTATTGTTACTTTCCACGCTCTTTGACTTCGCTACGAGCTGCTACACAGCCGGAAACGGCATGAACAAAAATCTTTATTTGGTTCAGCCCTGTTCTCGCGAAGTTGTAGCCTCCCAATGTCATGTTGGTTGCGTTATATATAAATAATACAATATGAATGTATACGCCAAGTGCGAAAGACATGCTATATTTAAAGTACTTGCGTTATTTTGCTTGCAGAAGAAGAACCCACACGTACCAAAGTATGATGGACATGTCTACAATAAAGTAACGCGGTTGGGAGTGCTGATGTTGTTTGGAAAGCAGCAAGTTTGCAATCAGAAGTATTAATGCAACATTGCTGTAACTGTTGTAAAGTCTGACACTGGTATAAATAACTGTTAGGATAATGATACAAAGACATGCAAGAAGAATTGAGTTATTGGAATCGCTCATTGGTGGCATTTTTGTTTTTTATTTCATCAAACAAGCAATCCCTACATTACAAATTGTTGAATCCTGTACCTGCAGATTTACTTTGAACAATTTTCTGAGCACATTAATTTAATTTTGGTTGAATTATTGTTTATCTTTCTAAGAATAATATACTCAAATTTGTGTCTCATTTAAACCATTTCCAGGAACACAAAATCTTTTTCTGTTTGAATTTGTGAGACAAAGTTGGTGTATTAAATTACTTCATTCTTCAAAATAAATCCTTTGACAGGAAGTTGTTCATGCAAAGTTTCTGTTTTTTGGGTGCAATAAACAATTTCTCTCAGCTTGTATAGTGTATATTTATTTTCCTAAATCTAACACAACTTGATGCCATTTGCTACAACTCTATACCACTTACTGCAACACCAACCTATTTTCTGACAAATCAAGTCACTCTGTAACATCTTGTGCTGCTTGCTACCCATGCTGTTTCACAACACTGTGCTTCTTTGTTGAATCCTGTGCCTGCAGATTCCATTCAAATTGTTTACATGGGGCTTGTGATAATTTTAGTCAAAAACTTGTTGTTTATTATTCCGAAAAGAGATCACTAAATAAAAACCCCATTCTTGTGCCTCAAGTAAACTAGTCTATATTAATTTAATTTCTGATTCAAATTTATGAGACAAAGTTGGAAGTTAAAATTCCTCCATTTCCGTTGCACAATTTCTTGATCATATACCTGTCAAATAAACAATTTTCTTCCAATGAATGACTTCCAAAAATGAACCAAACCACAAAGCCAAAATGTGTTTGGTCTGGGGGCCAATGGTGGTTTGGTTCATATTTTGGTCCAAATGATGCCACCAAAAATGAAAACCACCAGCCGAGCCAACTTTGTATTCTTCATGCTGTGCTGCATCCACATATTAAATCTACAATGGAAATTTAGTTTTCTTTGAACAACCAATAAAAACAGAATAACACTTGAAAATATACTTTTTCAATAAATAACAGTTCAATAATAGAGTTTTTTCAATAAATAACAGTTCAATAATAGATTTTTTTCAATAAATAACAGTTCAATATTTACAGCATCATCAACTTTATTTTTTGCTCTTAATCTCTCTCTCTCCATTTGCAATATCAACTGAACATGATTTATTTCACATTGTCTCTCTAATGCTTCTGTGGTTTCATCTGATCTCTCTCCATCTCCATTTCTTTTGCACCAAAAAAAGTACAACAGCACCAGAAAAGCCAATTACCTATTTGTCATACTGTGTTGCATCTATTTCTGGAATCTACAAAGGAACATTGCAATACTGCACCTCATGAAGCAGCGACAGCAATTACGTGTCTGAAAGTGCCTGACCACTGCCAATTTGGGATTTCCAAATTTGTGTTTCTTGCAGATCCTTCTTCAAAGCTATAATTCCAACCCAGGAGGATTTATTACTGCTGTATCTGTTGATTTGAACACTTTCACAGATATTCTCACCAAATTCTCTAAGCATTACATTGTCAAAAGTGGTATGTCTAAACAAGAAAGACTGCCGAAAGCAAATACAAAGAGCACAGTATTGGGTTTGTTACTACACTTTTATTGTGGAAGTATGGAAAACAAAACATTATGTGAGATGTTTGGAATTCCCCCCTCCACTTTATCCCATGTTTTATCAAAAGCAGAAAGCGCTCTACTACTGTCACTCAGGAATATGGAAAATGCTAAAATCAAATGGCCCTCATTTCAACAGCAACGTGTATGGGCTGAAAAAGTTGCAGTTCATGAGCCATATGTGACAAACAAGTTTGGGTTCATAGACAGCAAAAATTATCGGGTTCAAGAGCCATCTGAAGCTGACAGACAAAATTCCATGTATAATAGATGGCTGCATTCTGTTCTAGTTACTGGTGTGCTTTGTTTTGGGGCTGATGGTGAGTTATGTTATATATCCTTCTTTATTCAATAATCATAGCAAAACAGAGACAATTATTTGGATGAAGTACAGCTGCCCTGGCTCAGGGAATGATGGGGAAATGAGCTGCCTGTTTCAGGAAAAGCTACTAGACAAATTGTTGACATTACAGAAGTATGGTGTCTGTGCCAATTTGGCTTTTCTGGTGAATGGCAATATGTTCAACAAAATTGTGATGTCACTGAAGGAAGGGGATCTAAAATGAGCACCAAAAAATATTTGAAAAAGTCTGATGGTTGTTAGCAATGCAATTGTATCTACTCAGCAAGCAGCTGAGTGGGGTATGGGATCTGTCAAAAAAGTTTATCGAAGATTACTAATGCCACTTCCATACAATCAAGAACTTCAGGCTGTTAGATTGGAAGTTATTCATTATCTTTATAATCTCAGAGTAAGAAGGACTGGGATATCACAAATAAGATCTGTTTTCTTTGAACAATAAGCAATAAAAATACAATAGTAATACTTAAAAATAGACTGGTTTCAATAAATAAAAGTTAGGATATATTATGTGTCAATAAATAAAAGTTATTTTACAATAAACAAACAGTTCAAAAATAATATTCAACATTATTTCTGATCATTCATTCCTCCCTTTTGCAATATTAACTGAAGGCACATCATTTCCAATTGTCTCTCTTCTTTGCACTCCTGTGCTTCTATCTGGTATCTCTCCATTTCCATTTTTCTATCTCTTTCTTTTTCTTCTCTTTCTTACTTTTCCCTTGCAATCTTTCCTGTGCAATCTTCTCTTTTTTCTTTCGTTATTCTCTTTCTTCTTTCGTTATTCTCTCTCTGGTCTCTCGCTATTCTCTCTCTTGTCTCTCGCTCTTCTCTGCTGATTTTTTCATTTTGCATCATAAACATTGCCAGCACCTCAGTCATACTTTTCGAATCTTGGTGCAATCTAATAAAACAAAATATGATCACATATGTACATACAGTTTAATATTCACACTTACCCTATGACTGAATCATCAATAGCCCTTCACTTACAGGCAACACTACTCAATATTGGACTGTCAGCAGGACTGGACCCTGTAGATGACATTTGCCACTTACCCACCAAAATAGCCAGTAGTTCAGAAGGCATCAGACCAACTTGACTTGTTACAGCACTCGCACTCCTGGAAAGATATTAAAACAGAACACATGTTAGATGAGGGAAAAATAAAACACCTTTACCCAATTGTTGGCTGTGATTCAATAACTGGAGGTAACACAGGGAGCACAGGTTGCTCATTATTGCTTTTTTGCTGCACTTTGACCAATTGGCTGAACTCTTCCCAGTTTCCTTTGCTGTCGGCTCCAGTGTCATCATCCAACACAACAGTATCATTCTTTTCATCAATTTGTCATGCAGCTTGCTTTGCACAGACTACTTGCGGGGGACAGGTAGGGTTGCCAGTTGGTTTTTTATGGTTCTGTAGCTTTTTGAACTTGTTCTTCAGTGCTTCAACATCTTGATTGTAGTCAAATACAACGTAACGAGTATGTACTTGCTCCCATTCATTGCTGTCAGAGGGGAGAATGTCTTTGATTACGTCCAACAGATTATCAATTTCATGTGGCCGTCAATTGTACCCGCGTTGTTTTGATTTGTTTTGTTTTTGCATTTAGTTTTTATTTTATTTTATAAATATTCTTGTGGACCACATTTGTTCAGACAATTTTTTGGTCTCAACAGATTTGGTCCAGGACCAAACCACCATTTGCCCCCGGACCAAACACATTTTGGTTTTGTGGTTTGGTTCATTTTTGGAAGTCATC
>JADGJH010000206.1:0-14238 GCA_027596945.1 Physocladia obscura
CATCTGTGTATAAAAGTGCCCTTTACAATGACCAATTGACACTACATGTGTATATATGTGATTTGAATTGTATCTTTCTTATAAATAAAGTTAATGTATTGAAACAAATGAGAATTTGTTATATTGCATTATTGACGCTCTGTGAATGTGAATGTGATATTATTTTATTGTGATAATGGTCATGATCAATTAGTTGATGTTGGAGCAAAATAAATCTATTGTAAACAGCAAATTATAAATGTTAATGTATATTTATAGTATTTATTATGTGCTTCAACAGAGAATACACCTCCCAAGGAATGGTGCACTACTGTAGGATATCCACTCATTCCACAGCATCACTAAATCTGTCCAAAGTGTCATGAAAGACAGGGTGGAAACAAAGCAAGTACTGAAGCCATTGATGATTTTGTAGTAATAGACAAGTATTAGAAACAATTTTTGAAAGAATTAAAAGTGTTTAATTTTTACCAGAAATATCCAATTTGTTTGGTAGCTTTTTAAATCAACTGATGCAATTGCTTCAAAATTCAATTTTGATGTATATTAAAATGTTAATCTTATTTTCTCCAGAAATTTCTCAAACCTTCTATTACTTTCAAGAACTCAAAAAACAATTCAAACAATTTCCAACTGCTCTTTCCATCTTTTATTCTTTTTCTTTCTACTTCAAAAACTAATTAAACTCAACTTCTTTTTTTACTTTATCATTTGTCTTATCAAATCAAAAACAAACCATTCAACAAGGATTAAACCTTAAACTCCAACTAACATACTCCTATCTCAAACTCTTATCATTTAGTTCTGAGATACTTACTATTGAATTAGTTAACTCAAGCCACTGCAGCTACCAGGAAATGTTGCAATCTCCATTTATGATTGTGTATGGTAAGGATTTTTAGCAAGAATTCCTGTTTTCTTTATTCTAGATTTTCATTGTTTAAAATCCTCAATCGCAAAAATTCCAAAAATAGTCTTTAAATAAATCTTGCATTTTCCTCCCCATACAAAACTTTCTTGTATTAATACAATAGCTACTGCTCAATGGCGGAAATGGCAAGTCCACTGTTTTGTCCTTTACTTTTTAAGTGACTTGAGCAATTTCTTTCAATAAAGAGTGAATTCATCTTTCAATACAGCTTGAATCTTTTACACTTTAACAGGAAATCTTCTACTACTTTTCTTCAACTTACCTATATTTGTTTTTCAGTTCTTATTTAGCAATTTTCCAATATTCATTGATCAATCTATTGTTTCAAACCATATCACTTATCTTGATAAAAAAAAACCTGAAACTGCCCAAACAGTTTCTGCTACTGATTCAGTTAATTTTGCTAGCACAAACTTCTTATCTGTTCCAGATAATATTCAATCATATTTGCTGCTTGTCATGGTATGTTTGTTGCCATTTGAGCATGAGCAAATCTGGGACATAGTTGGGTGTCAGCAAATTTTCCATAGTAATGATTCACCAGCTCCCCAAATATTTGATCAAAACTTTCTTGAGTTGTTGAAGACTGCATGCTTTAATTAAAAAAAAATACTCATTGGATGTAACTAATAACCATTATCCAATATGCTGGCAACTAAGTCTTACTAATTTTTGATGCTATGGATAACTTGCATCATATTTCTATTGTCTTGAGGCATGGCACTCAATTTTGAATTATTTTTCAAAGAAAAAGTTTTGAATCCTAAAATTATATCTCTATCAAAAAAGTAATACAGTGTTTCAAACTTAAAGAATACAATAAATTTTCATTTCTTTTGGAATTCACAAACACATGCTATCTGATGAGTTTTTATCAGGGGTTGGGGTTGATTTTGACAGGAATTATAGTTATTGTCTAAAACAGCCAAAACCTGGTATCCTTGACTTTCTCTTATTATCACTACTGCTATTATTATTATTATTATTATTATTATTATCATTGGTCAAACAGACAAGAAATAAGAAAACAAGGAGACCAAGTGAAGATTGAAATTGCTAGTTGTTTGAATTTTTTCTGAGACAAAAATAGCATTTTTGTCCCATACAGACTGTAACTTTGGCTACTTTTTGATTTGCCTGTTCACTTTAAATTCTCTAGCACTAAACTATGGTAGTATCGGTTCTTGCCAGTCCTTAGTGAATTTACCTAAAACCAGTCAGTATCTGTTAATTCTTGTCCAGTATTTACTTTTGTACGTGGAGAACAAGAAAAAAGGTTAATTATCAGTGTTGTTGTGTGAGAGCTATGTCCCCTGATCAAAACGAAACAGGTGGAACTGTTTAAATTATTCAATGCTATCACAAAATTTTTTTAAAACTGATTTGAAATGCAACGAATTGGAATTGCATTGGACATTGACGGCGTTTTGATCAGAGGAAAAAAAGTTCTCCCGCAGGCAATTAGGGCAATCGAAAAAATCAAGAAAAATAAAGTTCCCTTTATATTGCTCACGAATGGCGGTGGAATGGCTGAAGCGGTATGAAAAATTGTCCAAACCAAAATTACTAATCAAAATTCACCAGAACAAAGCGCAAGAGTTGAGTGATAAGCTGGGCTCTGAAATCAAACCATACCAGGTTTTATATCTGGTGCTTTATATTTTTTTAAAGTTTCTGTTCAGATGATATTAGCTCACACACCAATGGCACCACTTGCGGCAAATTATTCTCACAATGATTCGGATGCTGTGTTAATTCTTGGAAAGGATACTTGTCGAGACGTTGCATTTGAATATGGGTTCAAGCATCCAATTTTATCTGAAGAAATATTAGCCGCTTGTCCAGAAGTATGGCCATTCCGAGCGCCATCGGACAAATACTCGCCAGTTGAAATTAATCGTAGAGTTGGAGCGATTCTTTCATTTCATGATTCTCTTGACTGGGGACGCGATATTCAGATAGTTTGTGATTTGTTGAGGACAAACGGCGACATTCGATGCATTATTGGTTTGTTTTAGCGTTATTTTTTGCTCCGAAGTTTTTCATTGAAATCTTTCAGACCAGAGACAGAAAGCAGGTGATAATTATTGCAACGATAGCAACCGAAAGCAACTTCCTGTTTATTTTTCAAATGGGGACCTCGTTTGGAGCAATAACTTATCTTTGACGCGTCTCGCGCAAGGTTCTTTTCGCAATGCGTTGGAAAATGTTTATTTGGTTGATTATCGAAAATTTTACTTTTCCTTATTTTAACTATTTTCCTCAAAGGGATTATCTGGTGGGCGTAAACTTCAACGTACTATGTTTGGAAAGCCTTGCAAAAGTACATATGATTTTGCTAAAAACGCGATTGATAGGCATGCTACTGAACTATACGGCTTTAATCCTGGTTCCCTTGAAAAAAGATTGTATTTTGGAGTTGGGGATAATCCAGAATCTGATATTGAAGGGGCGAATCGGGCTGGATGGGCAAGTGTGCTTGTGAAGACTGGCGTTTATGAGTCAGGTTCTCATAACGCAACAGCGCTAGTTGAAGATGTTGAAGAAGCAGTTGACAGAATCTTAAGCAAAACAATTTAATTTACTTATTTAAGACGAGAGTGAAATTCATTTTCAAAATTGACGTCAAGGTTTGAATTCTGCATTCTTGCATCTGCCCATTCCATTCCCATTCCCATCCCCATCCCCATCCCCATCCCTGTTCCTATCCCACGAGCCATCCGAATTCTTTTAGTTGTTTCCAAATTTCCGTAAATGAATTAAGAGGATAGGATCGTGTTGATTTCACACGTCGTGTTTATAATCTTTTGTTAACACTGTTTATTTTTGCAGAATGTTGATCCCAACTGAGAACCGCAAGAAAATCTACCAGTAAGTATTTTGGAACGTGATGTGCCTGGGCTTTGTGGGCTGAACGTCGAGTTGGGAAGTGTTTCTTCCTGCTGGGGCCTCGACGATTCAGCCACCCCTGAATCCGCTCTTTGCTTCCCTCTCCCGTAACTATTCGCGTTTAAATGCAATTCGAATACGCATCAATGTAACGAGTAATAATAATGGTTAATCCAATCGATCAGACAACTCTTTCAAGAGGGTGTCCTTGTCGCTAAGAAAGACTACAATCTCCCAAAGCACAACGAAGTTGATGTTCCCAATTTGCATGTTATCAAAGCGCTTCAGTCGCTCGAATCGCGCGGTCTTGTCCACGTTCAGTTCTCGTGGCAATACTACTACTATTTCTTAAACGATGCCGGCATCGAATACCTCCGCAAGTTTCTCCACTTGCCGGTCGAAATTGTCCCGCGTACGCATATCAAGACTGCTAAAGCCCCAGGTGTTCGTCCAGGTCGTGAAGAACGTCCTCGCGGTGAGCGTCGCGATGGTGGTGATGGTTACCGACGTCGCGATGACGGTGAGAAGAAGGAAGGAGCTTCGGGAGACTTTCGCCCAGAATTCGTAAGTTTTTAACCGTTTAATTTTTTTTTTCTGATCTGAATACACTTTTACAGCGAGGAGGAATTGGTCGTGGAGGGCCACGCCCTACCCAAGCTTAAACTTATGTTTAAATTTGTGAATTGAAGTACCCTTGAATTTGATTTTATATGTCGTAATTGACACACAGTAAATAAACGTTTATTGAAAAGCTGTTGATTTTTTTTTTCTTGAAACAATCGTATCTGTTCGAAGATGGCACCAAAATCGGTTCCAAACAGTGTTGCAGAGAAAGGCGTGATCGCGCCTCCTGAAAGTACGTGTTTTCATATGATTTTAGATTTAACTGCACAACCGCGTAATGACTTGGTGGATTCACAGTTGTGTATAAAATGTCCAAGAAGATTGCACAACTCACAAAAGTAATATACTACCTTAATACCAAGAACGAGGACCACAATGTCGAAATACAGAGCCTTATTGATGCGTATGAGGATGAAATAACAGAGGTAAAGTTAAAAAGTTCAAAAGTGATATTTATTCTTCCTTTTCCAACAGACAATAAATGACGGATCTACGCGACTGGCAGAAATGAAGGTCAAGCTGGAAGAGGTTGAAATTTCAAATAGCGAGAATGAAAAGACTTTAAGTGTTGGTTTCCTTCTTCTTTTATTGGTATTATTAACTAACGTACCCCCAGAATTATTTGAGGAAAATCGAACAACAAGAAAGTCAAATTCGTGATTCTTATGAGCGTGAAGTCGAAATGAAAGAAAGAATAGAGCAATTGGAATTGTAAGAGAGTTAAAATTTCGCAGGAACTCAGACTTATTTTATCCCAAGGGATTCCGAAAAAACAAATCTCAATTTCATGGACGATTTGACAAAATCACAGCAACTTCTACATGAAAGGGAAATGGATGAAAGATTTCAGGAACTTGGGTCTCAGCATAAACAAGAGGTTCGAAACAAAAGAAAGTTTTGGGGGGAAACTTGGGGAATAAAACACCAATTTTGTAGATTGCCAACTTGGAATTCGAAAATTCCGAAAAAATAAAGCAACTCGAAGAAGACTATAAAAACGTGCAAGAGCTTTTGGAAGACACAATTGCATCAACAAATCGAGAGGCTAGAATAATTTTATCCTATTTAAATTTACTTACAATTTAGCACAGATTGATGAACAACGAGAAAATTTTAAAAAACAATTACATATAATGGCAGAGGCGCACGCCGAAGAATTAAAGACCCAAGAAGCTACATTTTCTCTAAAAGAAAAAGAATCAAAAGAGGAACTTGAACATGTAAGTCCATGAAATGAAAGAGAAAAAAAGAAGTCTTTTTAAAGTTTGACTATATATAAAAAAGAGTAATTAAATTAGGTGACAAAACGATATCAAGAAATCAAAGGTAACTTGGAAGGGCTGCATCAAAAAATAAAAAGGTGAATTATAACCTATTTTTTAATCAAAAGTAAAGAGATTCTATTCAGTCAACAAGAGGTTATCACCGATATCACAGAAAAATTAACGGAGAAAGAGGATGAATTGGCTGCAGCTAAAATCGAATTAAGTGGCGTTGAGACATCAGTAAAAGAAATGAAAATGGTAAAATAATATTGAAAGAAATGTGCGTTTATAACTTATAATGATGAAGGAAATGGCATATCTATCAGATAGTCTCAATATCGCAAGTTTGTGCAACAAAAACCTGTCTTGAGAAAAGAATCTACATCCATTTATTTTTTTTAATTTTTTTTTTTTCCATAGACGATCGATTGGAGAGCCAAGGACTTGAATTAGCAGAAAAATCCAAAAAATTCGCACTTCTGGAGATAGAATTGACAAAATGTTCAGAAAAATTGGAAAATGCAAAAGCAGATTTCAAGGTGCTTCAAACCAACTATGAATCTGCTCAACAGTAAAGTCTTGTTTTTTCATTACTATTTTTCTTTTTTTTTGTATATATTTACCGTTCCTTAATCATTTCATTTGCAAATTAACTTTAAGTACCATAAACGAACTTGGGGCCGAAATGTATGAAGTAAATCGATCGAAAGCAGAAATGGAAGTCATGAAAGTTGAAGCAGGTTTTTGTGTGCCATACGTAGTCATATTTCTGTTTACTAAAACAGTTAGTTAGAACGAAAGCTTGCAAAAGTAATTGAAGATTTACAGCAGCAAGAGATTGATCTTATTGCAGTTAGGATTTTTCTCCATGTATTTTATAAAAATAACGAACATATCCATAAAAACGCACATACACAAGAAAATGTATGCTGCTCTCGAAGCGCAATCAGCACGGATGTTGGAGGAATCAGAATTAAAGTTGAAAACAACGGTTGATGCACTTGAAGCGACCCATATAAAGGTAGTAGCTGCCAAAAATGATGAAATAGCTGCAACGATCCTGAAGCACGCAGCTGAGATTGAAAAATGGAAAAATATACTTCGAAAGCAAAAAGATGAAACTATGGAATTGAAAAATTTTATGCAGGTGAAAGAAAAAAAAAGATATATATATTGTTAAAAGAAAATTTTACATATCAGGATCAATTAGATAAAATGGAAGAAGCAAAGAACTTAGTCAAAGAAAAGCTGGAGATGACTTTGAAAACTCTTCAAGAAAAAGTTGATGATATTCAAGAGCTGCGCAAAATAGTTCAGGTATCTATGTCATAGCATTTTATATTTGATAATAATCTCTTCAAAAAGACACACGTAAATAGTATTAAAGCACTGGAAGTCGATAAGGCTGATCTTTACCAGAAAATGGTCCGTATGGATGACCAAATTCGAACTGAAATGAACGAAAAATTCCGTGTAGATAAATTAGAATCTGATGAGAAATGGTTTGGTTCACTTTTCCTTCTGCCAATTGTTTTTTCACTTTCTTACTCTCCCAGGGAAATATTCCACGCACATGAAATGCAAAACCTACGAGATAAAATGACTCACGACCATCATTTGGAACTGATGGTAAGCGAGTTTAAATATAATATACGTTAATAAAAAATTCGTGAAAACAGGGAGCTATTGAAAAAACTGAGTTCGATTATAAAGATCAAATTGAAAGACTTGTGCGTGAGCATGAAATCCGTAATGAAGAATGGACAAAAACCAAAACCGACCTCGAAAATAGAAGCTTGACACTTGAAATCAATATTAAAATGCTCACCAAAGGAATTGCCGAAATCAGAGAGGTATTCAAATTGAATATTGTCGAATTTTATGTAAAAGTTCATTATCAAAGGAACATGCCCACAAATTAACGACATTGATGGACTCAAACGAAAAATTTATTGCACAAGAACGAAAAAATTTTGAATTTGAACTTACAGCCAAAGAAACACAACTTAAGGTCGCTAGTACTATCGCGTTAGGAAATCTTGAGAAAAAGCACGCAGGAATCCTGGAAGAACGTGAAAGTGCGCATAAAAAGATGGTGGATGAGTTGAGGAATCTAAACACAAAGAATGCCCTACAAGCCAAAAAGGTCCGAGAATTTAATTTCAAAAAAAAAATTTAATCTCGAAATAAAAAAGGAGGCCGAAAGCAAGCTCAATACGGAAGTCATTCGCCTGAAAATTTTACACACCGATGAAACCCGCGCCTTGATTGAAAAGTACAACCAAGAAAATGCAGAAACAGTCCTGCAAATGAATGTGCAACGGAAAGCAGCTCTGAAAGAACAAAGTGACACGCACTATATTGAAATGGAAGTTTTAAATAGTAAAATTGAGGAGCTGAAATTCGAAATCCTTCGGCGAACAGTTCAGTTTATGAAGATAAATTATTTTATGGCACAAATTCATAATTTTTATTAAAAAAATCAATTCACGTATAAAAAGTCTGTGGAAGAAGCTTTTGCAAGACAAATTTCAGACCTTGAATACGAAATTTCGAAGCTAAAAGATACAATAGCGGCCCGGCATACAGAAATTGCACGGCTCAAGGATCGGCATATGTTGGCGCTTGACACGCAACTTGAAACGCTCACAAAGCAACACGAAGCAAAAATATTCAATTTAAATGAAGAGCATATCATGGAAGCCAACAATATGATTAAAGATTTTGAACTGGCACAAGATTACTTAAAGAAGCAGATAAAAACGCACGTGAAGCAGTTGAGTGAAGCAAGAATGAATAACTCTTGAGTTTTATTTATGCATATATAATAACTAGGTTGGAGGATGCAGCACTGAAGTATATTAATCGTGAGTCAAGAGACGATGATTTAGCCAAAATTTCGATATTGGAAGAGGATATTTCGAAACGGAAGAAGAGAACGCAAGTTCTTATTGTAAATATACTGAATTATTCCAAATAAAAGTATCGACAAAATAATTCCAAAAAGGACGAACTAGAATACTGCAAATTGGAGCTCTCAAACCGGGAAGCGAATTTTAATAAAATTTTCAATAAACGGCCCCTCGTTGGCTTAATTCAGCCCCTGACCGCGCCTGCTTCGTCTCCAAGCAAGGTACAATGTTATTGCATGTTTTTATAATTCTGTTTTCCCGACTTCATGAGTTTAAAATCAAAAAATAAAGTCTCAAGAAAATTTTAGGAAATCACCGAAAAAGAGCATGTCTTTCTCCAAGTTACCCCCACTATTTTCTCCAACAATGACACCAATTCCGTCAGCACTACAAACTATTCCTATAGGAAGGCCGGCGCCTGCGGCACAAGAACCATAAAATAAAATAAATAATTGTATGTTTCGAAAAATCGACACCATCATCCACCAATTCTGATACCTCGCGTTTGCACTAATATCAAACGTATGGCTGAATAATTAAGCTTTAAATTGACATATTCCGGTAGAGAAGGTTTGTTTGTTGAGTAAGGCAACAGAGAAAGAATACTGGAAAGGAAACAGTATGGCAAGGCGAAATCAACAGTATTGATTCGAATGCATAGCGAGAATAGACTGATTCACAGGAATTAGGCAAAAATAGTGGAAGTTTATGGTTTCTTTCTGCACCGGAACGAAAACTCTCTTCAGTTGTTTTCTATTTTCTTTATTACTCTTTCTTTTTCAACCAACTTTGCCTTGAAAAGCGGTAATGCAAGCACGATATACTAACAGTCGTGATAATCAGTCAACACGGATCCGTGTTATGTTTGCCTCATGCATAATTGTCGTATTTTTATTTCAAAGCCACTGCTTTCTTTTTATCAGAGGTTTTTACAGTTTGTTTACTTGTCGAGTAGAAAAAGGTTTCAAACCAACTTCCCAAACATCATCACAACCTTAGTGGTTTTGTAAAACTTTGACATTATTCCCAAACCAATATGAAGCAGCTGACGCAATTGTTGTTCCACCAACAGTCCAACGCAGGGCTTCCAAACCGACGTGATCAATTGGAACACCATAAACTGGCGCCGCAAGAGACAGGTACATGAGTGCCAGTTGTAGAAAGGTATTAAGTTTACTTATTAATGGAGGGCTCACGTCTGCAGATGGAAGAGATACATCCCAATATCGACTCCAAGTTTTCTGGATAATTACGTAAGTGAAAGAATATCAGGAGAAAAAACGGGATGGACTTACAGGGGGCGGAAGGGAAGTGTATCTGACTACCATTGTGCCGAGAATCAGACCAATGTCTCGCGCAATAATAAGGGAGGCGAGGGGAACTGGGATTGGGAGATCAAGTTAGAAGTCAACACGTGATAGACCGATTTAGATTCACCCACACGAAAGCAAGCCAGCATGACACAGCGACACGGTCAGTACAGTCATGAGGATCTTGTCGGCGGCAGGGTCGAGCACGGTGCCAAAGTGCGATGTCATGTTGAAGCGGCGAGCAATAAATCCGTCAGCAACATCCGACAACGCCGCGACGCCCAGCAATCCAAGTGCAACAGGATAGTTGTGTGCAGTGATGCACGCGCCAATCACAGGCGCCGCGCCGATCCGCGCCATGGTAATCACGTTAGGCAAAGTATATATGTTTTCCTTCGTATTTTCCTGTTGCTTTGCTGTTCCCGTTTCCTTCGCGACTCCAGTCTCCTGTTCCTTTATGCCGTTGGCGATTGTACGTGTGTTCTTGGGATTGTCGCTGCTTGACGATTGATTGCGAATGTGAATTCGAGTCGAAATAGAACCCAAACATGAGTCTGAACCTGAAATTCGCCTTCGCGTCAGATTATTAATGCCGCAAGCAACGCCAACATAAACAATAGTGCCAACAGGGCAAACAGAGTCAGCAGAACTGACAGAACCAACACGGGGGAACCCGGAGGAGCCGCAGAGACTGGAGAACCTTGTAATACCCCTAAAGACCCCGCCTGAGATAACCGAGAAAATAAATACGCTCGGGACACCTTGATGATGCTGATAATGATAATACCGTAGCCGCCGCAAAACAGATGATGCCAGCATGCCAAATTCACAAATACCAATAAAAAATTAAAAATCGACAAAAACACTGAAACAGTTCACTCTTACGAATTGAACACATTGGCTCATTAATTAAATAAAGTCTTTATTTTTACCATACCGCGCTCCCTATCACATCAGTTCCGAAACCCAAAAATGTAGAAAAGTCAACAGCTGCTAGAACCACAAGTAACACACCATCGGCAATAAAGAGAGGCAAAATTCCCCACAAATACGCTATCACTAAAAAATTAAAATAGTAGCATCGAAGGCCCGCCGCGTGATAAAATTCGGCAGTATTCAAGACGCGAGAAATAAAATTGCTATTTCTTGAAAGGCGTAAAATCGTCGGAGCTTGTGTGCATGTCTGCTCAACGTCAATAACAGTCGATGTAGATGAAGCTGTATTTTCGCAAATTACATAATCTTGCGGGACACAAATTGTGATAAGCATGGTTCCATGGTTGTAGAATCGCATTGCTTGGGTGAAGCAAAAAAAGGAAGTGACATTAAGTAAAATTAACGCAACAACCTGTTAAGTGTTAAAAATTTGTCAAATAAGATATTTGAACCACGACCCCACCTTCAAACCGAAAAAATTGTCCAGGACAAAACCGAACAAATTGTCGTTCGTTGGGTTGTCATAATTTTGTCTTGTAGAGGCGGCAAGTTGAGTGAAAAAATTCATGAATCCAAGAATTAGAATGACTGAAGTTGAAGCAAGAATCGATGAAACCATAATTTGGTTTCTCATGGCTTGGACTTTGGTGGGTTAATCATTCGAGGTTCTATGATCGAAAGAAGAAACGTCTGAACTTACTTGCAACAATACTGTTTTTACTATCGGTGACGAGACTAGAGACCCAAGTGTTGCTTTTGCATTTTGCAACAAAGAGTGATGAGGTAAGCTAGGAAAAAGTGAATGTTTTACCGGCAATGCGAAACAATACCAGCCACGGTTCGATGTGGACGATTTGCGCTAATTCGAAAGAGTATCGCATGATACCATATAAGCACCGTGATGGTAGAAAAGACAGCCAACAGGTTTTTTGCGACAAGGTCTTTTTCGTCAACCATTTGTTGGATGTTGCGCAATTTTTCAAATTCTGAAAATTGCGCAACGCTTTTATGATAAAATTGTGGGGAGGCATTTCACCCATATTAAAAATTACACAAATATTAAGTCGGTTGAGTATCTCGTTGCAAAAATATTAAAAATTAAAAATTAAAAAATAATAATAAATAAAATAAAAACTGAATAAGTAGAAAAAATGATATCGAAACTCAAACAGCTGGATGCAATCAATGGCAAATTATCAGCTAACAAACTGGAAGCAGAGCGGGTGGCCGCAGACAACAGTGTTGCGGATGTTTTGGCGCCCGAAAATATTGGTGGGTTCTTGCCATTCTCTGTTTGTTTTGCTTGGCTTGACACTCGACTTTAAACAAAACAAACCCAGCTGAAAGGCTCGATACTCTGCGCATTCTTTCAAATCACTTGAAAAGTATAACTGCAAACGTAAACGTTCTTTCTGCAATGCTTCAAGATCCTATCACTGCAAATAACACTTTGGTTCTACGACCGGACTTGCATGAGTGGGTCCTATCTCACAAAACGCACAGTTATCTACGTGTATTTATTTTCTTTTACTGAAAACAGGAAGCTGGCTGGTTCTTTTCCTCATTTTTTGGCGTCTGTGGCATCCTGTGCTGATTCAATTGAATCAATCCCAAAGGCATCCGACAAAAATAAATATAGAGAAATGGAAAGAACTGTTGCTAACATTAACCTGCTAAGCTCTCAAGTAACAAGAGTATCCTCGTTATAGAAAAAAAGGAAAGAAAAAAAATCAGTCCAATAAAATATCCAGTTTATCAAAATGTTTCTTGACTCGATTGATAGCATTTTCAAACTGATTGCCTTCAAATCTCCACTTTGCGATGGAATCAACAACAAGAGCATATAATGTAGAACGAATAACATACCCCTCCAGATTCTCAAAACATGGGAATCCATCTTTCATTATTTGCTGTCGAATCCATTTGTTTTCGTAAACATCCCCATCATTTTCTTCTTCTAGCCAGTCATCAAGCCAGTCAACATAAATTGGACGCGTGCCACACCATTCCCAATCCAAAATACTCGAAATTACAAGCTTTCTTGACTCATTTCGGCGAACCATAATATTGCGGAAGGCAAAGTCGCCATGAAATAGAACAGTTGGACAGGGTTTGAGGGAACGAAAAACGGAATTTATGATGCTTCTCACATCATCCAGTCTCTTAATCAAAGTATCGAATTCAGTTTGAAAGCCAGGTAGAACTTCAATCGATTGCAAGTCACACAAGTTTTGGTTTAACCTTCCAATTAAGAAAGATGGTTCCGAATCGTAAATAAATTCGCCATCCCAGTATTTTGTCACGATAGGACGATTACTACTACTATTGAATCCAAGACCTCCAATTTCATTGAAAGTGGAAGCTTGAAGTTTTACAATAACACGTTTAATTTCGACAAGCAGATCGTTCTTCTCGATGATTGACAGCTCGCGCCATACAGCTTCAAGCATATTTCCTTCGATATATTCCAAAAGCATCCAATGGACTTTCGAAATATCACTTGCAGTTTCTGTACTTGCATTTGGAGTTTGCACACCGAAAGTAACCAATTGTGGCGCTGGAATAGAATTTTCTGCCGCTATCCGCAATGCTGCTGCCTCTGCTTCAACTTTGCTTGGTGGCCACGACGCGGCCCGTGATAGACGCAGTACAAATTGCTGACCATCTGATGTTTCAACCTTAACGGCCTTGTTGTTCCATCCCTGCCGTTGAAATAAATTTCATTTGTGTAATATAACGTAATCATACTAACTGTTGCGATTTCGAAGAAGGAGGTTATCAATAGATTTGGCATAGCACCTCGAATCAACGCATTAACGAAATCGAGTGTGATCTTGATGTCAATACAGTGTGGTGAAGCTTTTTCGGCCATTTTTCAAATTGAAAAAAAGTGATGAGACATGCAATATTTTTTTTAAACTTCAACCCCACACATCCTCAATGTACCTACTCTCCAACCACGCGGACGCGTCAGATTCGGTAATTCCTCCAATCTGCACAACAACTTTTTCCAAAGCCTTTCTGACGTCTTTCGCCATTCCTCCGGCTGCTCCGCAAACGTACACTTTGCCTCCTCTGTCATTCAAAAGATTCCACAGAGATGCCCCTTCCTCAATCAAAAGATTTTGCACATACTTCTTTTTATCCAAACGCGAGAACGCGACATGGATCTTAGTCAAAACTCCAGTGGATTGATATTCTTCCAATTCGTTACGGTAAATGAAATCGTCTTCATTGCGACAACCGAAAAAGAGGTGCGTTTCAGCATCTGGTACCACAAAGCCTTTTTCTTTTCTGTCTTGCAAGAATCCCTGAAAAAAAAAAAAAAAAAAAAAATATTTTACAAGGGGAAAAAAAAAAAAAAAAAAAAA